>JAMKPZ010001830.1:0-71177 GCA_024699675.1 Amphibolis antarctica
TTTACATGTCATGTGAAATTTTAAGTTTACACGTAATGAGAGAAGCGGCGTTTTAGTTTAAACGACCGGACGGTTGAATTAAAAGACCGGCGTTTTAACAGTCACACGTGAAGTTAAACAGAACGACAAATGGAAAATAATCGATTGAAAAGTGAGTGCTTTAAAATATTTAATGAAAATAACTTTTCAGTAATCGGTTAAAATCGAATTATCTTTAAAAAAATTCACCCTAATATTTAAGTTAAAAAATATTCACAAACATCTTTCAAATTTAATTACCGTATTGCTAATTAATGAAAAATTAATTATACACACGTGAATGAATTGTTTAAGTTAAAGGATAGAGTGTTTTTAAATTTCAGCTGTAGCATGAGAGAGTGTTTTTAAATTTCAGCTGCAACATGAGAGTGAGTGTTTTTAAATTTCACCTGCCGATGAGAGAGACTGCTTTTAAATTTTAACTGCTGTAGGAGAGAGAGTCTTTTTAAATTTCACGTACATTTTAAGTTTTTCAATTTCAACCGTCGATCATGCCCTTTGTAGACATCTACAGAACTCGTACCCTATATATATATATATATATATATATAAAATTTAAAATTAACATCATTACAAAAATAATTCTAATGATTCCACTCTAGAATTAACTCTCAATAAAAATTTATAAAAAGTAACCTTTTCCAAAACGAAGCCTATGCAAATCGGACATTTGTTCCAAATGTTTCCCTCCTCTTCTCGATGTCTGTATATCGAAATCCACGGCCGCCGAAGAAAAGGAGAAACTTCTCTAGAATTCTCATCGCAATTCGTCAGTTCGTCTCCATCGGTATCTATAAATTGTGCTCGCCTTCACTTGTCTTCCTCGTCAGAAGCCGATCGCACACTCCAACATCCATCTGTTCCCCTTCGGAAGCCGTCCTTCGTTTCAGTTTTCTCCGCAAGAGAAGGAGATGTCGATCATCCCTAGCTTCTTTGGCAGGCGCGGCAACGTTTTCGATCCGTTCTCCCTCGATTTGGTGCATCCTTTCCACAACTTTCCCTTCGACTCTACCTCCTTCCATTGCCTCTCCGATTTCCGCCCCTTCGGGGAGACCGCAGCCTTGGCCGGCACCCGCGTCGACTGGAACGAGACGCCCGAGAAGCACGTCTTCAGGGCCGATCTCCCTGGTCTGAAGAAAGAAGAGGTGAAGGTGGAGGTGGACGACGAGGGGGTGCTGCAGATCAGCGGTGAGAGGAGCAGGGAGGAGGAGGAAAATAGCGATACCTGGCGTCGCGTGGAGCGTAGCAGAAAGTTCTTGACCAGGTTCCGGCTGCCGGAAAATGCGCAGGTGGACCACGTATCGGCGGCCGTGGAGAACGGCGTGCTGACGGTCACGGTGCCGAAGGAGGAGGTGAAGAAGCCGGAGGTCCGACCAATCCAGATCACTGGCTAAGGTTTTTGGTTCTCGTTTGCTTCATGTGTGTTCATCCTCTTGTTTGATCTGTCCTTCGGATAGATGCAGGTGATTTTATCACGTGGCATCGTTTGGTTGGAATGTTTATGTAATCATTTTTTTAAAATGTTACAGTACTTTATAATATTATTTATCAAATAATTTTTATATATTTTTACTATATAATCACATTTTTATTATTATCATAAATTATATATTTTTTTTTAAATCATAAAATTCAACTTGGTTAAAATGCCTAAATGTCTTATTTCAAAAAAAGTAATAGAATTATTTATTACGAACGTAGTGTTATTTTTTTTTACTTTAAAACGATAAAAATAATTTTTAAGAGAATAGTTTTAATACAAAAAGTAAGAGAAGAGTATATGTATACCATTGTTAAGTTAAGAGTACTTTGAAAGTAATAAAAAAAAAGAGAGGTGATATTGCCAAAGATTGTGAGATTGTCAGGGTTAATTTTTGTATAAATTTTAATAAATTATTATTTATATAAATTCTTATATATAAATTTTTATATTATAATTTATTATAGAATTACCATCTATTTGTTATATTACTTTTAACGTTAATTCTCTAAAATTATTAAAATTAAAATATCTGCCTATCAAACAAAATTGTCATCGCTGGTCAGATTCAAGTAAATTAGTGTCCTATCTTTTTGGTTTGGGATAACGAAAAGTAAGACTTAAGAAAAAAAATCAAGTACGCCAAACAAGATTTGTTAAATAAAAGTTCAAGGAAAATTCAAACTTCTTGAATATCGAAATCTAAATAGTCATCTGTACTTTTAAAAATGATATAAAATAATAAAAAATTAAAAATTAAAAATTTCACTATTTTATATCTTTTTCATTGTTATTAAAAGTACAAACCTTCTTTAAAAATCAAATTCCAAACTCAATCTACTAACGTATGCTTTCGAATTCTAACGTGCTTATTTCTTTCAGATTGAGTACTGCATTTATTTTAAAGTAGTTTGGAATTTGAATTTGCGAATACGAATATAAGTATAAATAACAAAATTATAATGGAACGGTAAAATCGTTAGTGCCCGGGTACGTGTGATTAAAAGAAAGTAAATAAATTTAAACATAATACGTTGAGTTCGAACAGAATAATTAACGGTTACATTCGATCTGGTCTTCTTGCCTTCTTGGCCTGTTCCGTGGGGTGCGCTGATCTGACGCGCGTTGTTGTAATAACAATATATAAGGACGTGGCGTGGGCGTGGGGAAGCGAATTGAATTGAATTGAACGTCATGGAGCGGAAGCCACAGCCATCTTTGGATCTGTCCCTCTCACTCGCGCCTTCTTCGTCGTCGCCGCAGTCCCGCCAAGACAACGGCAGCACCCCCACACGCCGACGACCGTCACCCACACGCCGACGACCGCCACTTCTCCACGTCGCGCGCAGCGGCCGGAGAAAACCCAGCAACCACGTCCCCAAAGACGGGACCAAGAGCCTGACCATCGCCCGGCCCTTTGCCTGGGCGGGGTACAGGCGCGCCACCTTGCGCCCGCTGGACGACGTTCTCAAGATGGGCGTCACCTCCGTGGAGGGACGGGTGCGGTGCACGAAGTGCGGCCAACGCGCCGTCGTCAGCCGCCCACTCGAGGAAAACTTCTGGATGGTGGTGGATAGCATCGCCTCCGTGATGGAGAGGCACTGGCACAAGGCGCCGCCGAGCTGGATGGAGCCCAAGTGCCGGCCCTGCTCGTCCTGCTACAGGCCCAACTGCGTTAGGCCGGTGGTGGACGCCAAGAAGAGGAGCATCAACTGGCTGTTCATGTTTCTGGAAGAGAGCATCGGCGCCTGCAACATCAGCCAACTCAAGTATTTCTGCAAGCACAACTCCGAGCACCGCAGCGGCTCCAAGGCGCAGTTGGTTCTCTACGTTTACCTCCACATCTACAGGCAGCTCGATCCTTCCGCTCTCCGGCTTTAATTAGCTTCTTCCGTCCTTTTCCAACCTCTGTGTGGTTGCTTTCTTTCTCATCGTCTCTCTCTCTAGCCATGCATGCACGGTTCGTATTTCGATCTGCTTCAGAATTAATGGGAAATAATAAAACATTTAACTATTATTTCCTATTGTAATTTCCTATTAATTCTAAAAGTTTTGTATTTCGATCGGATTCTTAGTAACACTTTAATAATTGCATGTTCTCCGGCTGATGGTAAATTCTTTTGATGAATATATGATGATGTGCATGCATGTTGATCGATCGAATCCGACTGTTCTAGCTTTATCTGGCGTTGTTTTTGACATCAATCTCACCCTGGTTTAATAATTAATTAGCGGCCGCTTATTATAATTAATTTTTATTAGAATTTAAATTTCCTTTTTCTGAAATATAGCGTGGGCATAATTCTAGGTGATTAGTTGTTGGAACGTTAATTAATTACCATTAGCGCGCTAACTATTGATTAACTTGGATCTGGAGCCTTAACTACCTCCAAGTTTTTTTCACTTTTGGAAATCCAAAATTTAATTTATTTTTAATCGCATGCTTCATCTGCGCTCGTTGTACTGATTATATAATTTGAAATCCCCAAGTTTAATTCTCCTTTTATATTGTTTTATTTTATCATTCTCACGTATTTACGCCCCTTTGGGCAATGGAATGCTTTTGAGTAGTGCGTGCAGAATTAAACATATTCGAACAAAATAAACTTATATTCGAATTTAATATCTGAATACTTCTAAGCCGCTGGATATATTGATCATGTCGATATAGTTTTTTAAAATCATAAATCCATATCTGACAAATTCAACCCCGCTCAAATAACGTTCAAAATTCCAATTGGGTATCCGAATATAAAAATAAAATGCAAATAATGTTTGAAAGTAAGGAAAACTCATACTTCATGAATATCCAATTTTGAAAATCTGAATTTAAATAATATTAGAAATTGATAAAAGCTCCATCTAAGTACTTGAATTTGCTTCTCACTTCTTAAGTTTTTATGCAACTACGTGCATTAATGGACGATAATTCAATTTTTTTTTATGTTTAAGAGATTGATTTCTACGAGCAGGAAATTATTCGAATTTAAAGGTTTTTTATTTTTTAAATGATGCGGTAAATTCCATAGATACTAATGTTTAACAATTACCATATATTTAATTATCCAATTTATAAAAAAATTAATTAGACGAATTGATATTTACAATAAAAGTATTATAACACAACCAGATTTTTCACGTACGAGTAAAATTTTACGGAGAATTCGTTTGAAAAATCAAACTTTTCAGTATATTAAGAAAAAAAATTGTGTATTTAGAAAGTACGAAAAATAATACAAAAAATAAGAAAAATATAAATTTTCATAATTTTTTAAAATTTCTCCTACTTTTCACAAATACATATTTTCTTTAAAGTTAAAAATAATAAAATAAGTAAAATTAAAATTATATAATAATTAATATAAAATATTATATAATAATAATAATACATAAAAAAAATACAAAATTAAAATTAAAATTCAAAAGACTCTTCCGAGCGTAACCTTCATCTACGTTTTAATAAAACCCTAGGCCTGTCCACTTTCCGTCCACACGACGTCGAACCCTGCTCCGACGTCCTCCGGCACTCGTCCGGCCTCTGCCACTTCTCACGTCGTCACGCCCTCTGCCATTCCCCATCGCCAAGGACAATGCTTCGAAGGAACATAAGGGAGAGGAGGGAGTACCTCTACAGAAAGAGCCTCGAGGGCAAAGAGAGGCTCCTGTACGAGAAGAAACGGAAGATCAAGGAAGCCCTAGAAGGTAAAATTTTGCGTGTTTTTTTTCTTCTCCTTCGTTTTCAAACCGAGCTTTTCTGTGTGCGACGACGTGTGCTGAAAATATTTTTTTCTTTGATTAATTTGATAGAGGGGAAGCCGATTCCTTCTGAGCTCAGGAACGAGGAATCCGATCTGAGGAAGGAAATTGATCTTGAAGATGAAAATACTAAAGGTCACTTCTTTGAACTTCTTAGTATTATTTTTCAGAAGTATATCCGTCGCCAGATGCTTCTTCAACGATTTCTTCATAAGTTTCATTGGTGCTGCCTTATGGTTGTGTATTTGAAATTTTTTAAAAAAATTTACAATAATTATTTTGTTATGCATCTTCAACAATATCGAATTCTCTCTCTTTTGAAAATGGTCGGTAATTGCCATTGTAAATTTGATCCTGGTTAAAATTCATTTTCAGATTGCTATATTGAAAATTCGATTTTTTTTGAGTTTTTTGTGGGATTAACTATACCGATTCGTGATGCATTGATTCCTAAGAAAAGGGGTGTTATGAATCTATGGTCACTTGCATGATAAAAAACTAATATTCTTTCAATTTTATCAAAAAAATCCATACTTTTTACTAACTGATGATAGAGATTATGGTGTCATTATTTGTTGGTAGTCAGTAGTTGGTGTGGTTAGCTTGGTATGATTCTATTTGTTATATTTTTTGATGGGAGGTATGATTCTGTTTGTTATATTTTTTTTGATGGGAGTAATGATTCTATTTGTTGGTAGATGGTAATTTCTATGGTCATAATGAGCTTGCAAGTTGCAACAGTTCACCACTTCTAGCTGTCTTCACTTTTAAACAGACATGTCTTATTTGGTTTTATGACCATCTATTTTTGACACACAATTTGCCTGGACTTATTTTTCTTCCCCTCAAATTGCCATATAATGATACAAGCTTGATGGATTTGGAAAATTTACTTGGTTCTTTCTTATGGATGCAGTTCCCAGAACTCACATTGATGATGAATATGCAAATGCAACTCTCAAGGACCCAAAGATTCTTTTGACCACATCTCGTGACCCAAGTCAGCCGCTCACACAGTTTGCGAAGGTTATTATTTGACTTCTTTTCTCAGACATCGCATTATGAATGTTCTGTTTCTCCAACTTTTTTTTCTTTACTGTTTTCTCAGGAACTGAAATTGGTCTTTCCCAATTCACAGAGAATGAATCGTGGTGGACAGGTTGGTGGAATTCCTATGTATATCTTCTTTTAGGTTATCAAAAAAGAATAAAAAAAAGGTTGGAGGATGTGTATCTTTTTTATTCTTATGTATATCTTATTTTAATTAGATTCTCTAAGAATCAAAAAAGTCATGTATCCTTCTATATCAATAATGATAAGTAGTTTACTAAATCTCCAAAATTTTTAAAGGATATTGAACCCTAACTTCTAGGGAAAACCTTGGCCCCATGGCAAGTTGTTCCATTGTGATTTGGTGGATGTGGGTTCAAATTTTAGGAAACAAAATCTCTATTCATGGAGTTAATATTCAAAGATTGTGGACAATTGGATCTCCACATGGATATATAAAAATTTCGTCTTTTCATGGACTCTTCAAAATTAATGGTTCACATCTCCATTGAATCTCCACATGGATTTTTAAAAATTTTGCTAGTGAAATTTTCCATTAGTGGATGATCATTTGGATATCTACCAAATGTGGCAATGCCTATTCAATGAATCAACTATTTTTAGATGTTGACATTCAAAACTCTCACTGATGAGTGGTGTGACACTTAAAGTGGATCTATTGAGACGTCTATTCTAGCTTATTGATGTTGCATTCTTAATTTTGATTGTACTGTTTGCACCCACCAGCAAAAAGTGCAACAAGAGAATAATATTCAAACTTAACGTACAATCTGTAGTCACACAAACCATATTCATTGAAAACAAAATTCTGAGACTAAGAAGATAGCCATATTAGAACCATTTTTAATCTAGTATTCAAATATTAGAAACATTTTTTCCTCTTAAGTCTTAAGGCATTCAAATTTAATGAAAAATTTAGAAAACTCTTGAAAATGATACATCAATGACTAGCATAATAAAGGTCACAATCTCATTAGAATAAGAATAAGTAAAATATTAACGTAATAAAATTGAAAATGTTGGATAGCACAATGAGTCAAATACATGGTAATGTCAAATGTAACATATGGATTTAAATAATTAAATGCATTTATAAAAGACAACTTATATACAATAATGCAACATATTTCATGAAATGAACACATATTCACAAAGGTAATTATATTTCTTTTGGGATTATTTTTGGTTAGTTGAATGACAAACCTTATATTTAGGTAAGTAGTTATTTGTATATTTAACTATAGTTATTATAATACCTTTTTCTCTGCATATATGTCAATTTGGGCGCTTTTAACCCAAAACATAGTCCACTAAATGATTAAGACAAGAGAACTAGCTCTACATTTCCTATTCTTTGGAACTTAGACCCCAAAGTTCATGGTCCATGCGAATTGTCTTAGGCTTAGACTTGATCTATTTTCATTCATAATAGGAAAATAATTGACATGAAATTTGGAATCGATGGGAAATAGAAATGATAGGAAATGAATTTCATGTAAGGGTGTTTGTGCACTTGTGGGAAATAGATAGAATTTAAAATATAAGTATTTGTGTACATTTAGGAATTGAATTGGTAAAATGTTAAATAAATTTATAGAAATATTGCTTTGGCTAAACCTTTCTATAAATATTTTCTTTTTGAAATTACTAAAAGACAACGGCCAATTGCTTCTGCTGTATTGCATGCAGTATGAGTTCATACAACCCCATGGACTTGCTGTTGCCTATTCATATTGGTGAGCTATAATGTTGTAATTACTATTTAGCCACATCAAAAGCAATTGGTCGTTGTCTAGGTTTCTATCCTGTCTTGTGACATATATGTAGAACATAGCATCTGTTGTTTAAAATTTGACACCAATTTTCATAAAAATTTGAATCTTATTTTGTAATTTTTCTTTTGAGAAGTGAGTTTTTCTAAAATAATGTCCAGTTCCTCTTGTACTGCAGGTTGTCCCAGAAATCATTGAAACTTGTCGTGCACATGACTTTACAGATATTATACTGGCTCATGAACACCGTGGCAAGCCTGATGGTCTAATTATTTGCCATTTACCTTTTGGACCAACTGCATATTTTGGATTATCCAATGTGGTATGTGAAAATTAATGATATTTAAGCAACTGCAGTAGAGGTGAATGTGTTATCAACAGCTGCATCAGTATTTGAATTTTTAATCTTTTTTTGTATTTTTTGACCATATATACACTTTTAGAAAAAGAATGCTTTTTGCCAGTTACATTAGTTTCCCATCATTCTCTTTTGTGATTCTTTTTGAAGAATTGCTTGTTTTTGTTCTAGGTAACTAGACATGATATAAAAGACAAAAAGGCCCTGGGAACAGTATCTGAGGTTTATCCTCGATTGATTCTTCACAACTTTTCTACTAAGGTATTTCTTTTTACAGTATGATACTAATTCTTAATGGCACAGTAAATCAAGGCAGTGCCAATCACCCCACACATTCTCGAGTGTTAAAATCTTGTACCTTTTATGTCTATTTTAGAGACATAAGTTTAAATCTAGGTGGGCTGACCAGTGTTGGCACCTCATGAGTCACCATTAAGAAAGATTCAGTCAGTTAAGGCAGCATTTGGAAACATTTTAACACTAGCTTATGTATGCTTAAGCATTTAGTCATTCTCAGTAGACTTATTCAATAAGCTAGTGGATAAAACCAAACTAGAGATTAATAGTTCCTTTTACTGCTGATTTGATAAGCTATTCTTAATCCATTTATTCAATAAATTAGCTTTTTAAAATAAAGTAGGACATATTTGGAAATGCTCATTGAATAAGTATTTTTTAAAAAAACAGAGCTTATTCAATAAGCAGTTTGAAAATAGCGTATTGAAGAAGCTATGAAAGTGTTGTTAAGTGGTTATTGAATAAGTGTTTATTTTAAAAATGCATGTTATGGAATAAGTGGTATATTGAATAAGTTGTAAAATGAATTTTAAGCATTTATTGGTCTTTTAGGATAAGTGCTTATTTCAGTTTAAAATAAGTAAGCGTAAAAAAAGTGTCTATTATTACAATAAGTGCTTATTTTGATGTAGCTTATATTAAAATAAGTTAAGGTAAAAAATGTTTCCAAACACGTCCTAAAACTTGACAGGTGTGTTGAAATGTGTGGCTTATGACATGTTTGTGCAACACTTTATGTTTATTGCCTTCTTTAATACATGACAAGTGTACTCAATCTGTAGAGACATACAAATTCATGTGCACATTTTTTTTGTTTGAGAACGATACTTTGGAATGGAAAACAACATTTTTATGAGTTTATCATATCATGAAACACTTAGGGTTCATTTAGTTTGGATCATAGAGAGTCTAGATTAAGTCGGTTCAATTTTGGATTTTGTAGATTAATATAATTTTTTTTTGTCAACATTATGCATATTCCATTATTGTACCAAAGATGATAAACTTATAATTGAACAAAAAATAAATTTATGACATTATGCCTTTTACAGCTAGAAGTTAACACTTATTTTTTGTCATAATATATTGTTTTATTACTATTTATTTTAGACTACTATCACATCAACGTAATTCTATAAGCTAAACATCTCAATCTAAAAAATTGTAGCCTCGGATATTCATCTTTCTTTGAGATGATTTACAGCGTATAATGTATGCAAGTAACTAGAAATCTCCATTCACAACTTATGTCATATTAGATCGTAAACAAATCGTTCAATGAGTTTTTCTGCAATATTATATCCTTCCACTGCATATTCTGCTGCCTGTATTCCTTCATAATTACATACTTGAGCTGTTTGCAAATTCAACGTCTATTTCAAACGTGAAACCTTGACAACCTCGTGTTTGCAGCACGTACATGCACTCGTGTGTGTAGCTTGCTAAGGTTGGCAGACACATTTCCCCATGATTTTATGCAAAACTTATTTTTGCATGAAGAATTTTTCCTTCATATTGCACGGTCTCTATGATGATGATTATAACTTGGAATTCATTGTTTATTTTAGTTTGAAGATAAATTATTTTTTATCTGTGTTTCTCTTATATCTTTATATGGATTATTTATTAGCAATTGCCTTCTTTTTTTTCCATGGTGGCAAAAGCTTGGTGAAAGGACAGCAAACATCCTAAAATATCTCTTCCCAGTACCCAAGCCAGATTCCAAACGTGTCATGTCTTTTATTAACAAGTCTGACACCATATCATTCAGGTTTTATTCTCTCTTTCTCTGGTCTGTTTCCATTTTTTCAGTTGAAAATCGATCTTTCAGAATATCTATGTTTTTCACGGAACAAAATTTTCTATGTCAATCTATATCACTGTTCGTCATTGGTAAAAGCAAATTGCTGAAATTCAAAACCTATATTTTACTTTTCTTTCCTCCCAATTTACTTATTTTCCTTGGTTTATCATCTGCAAAAAGATGTTACACATTACATTATGTTTTTTTTAACTGTTGGCATTTACAATGGACGGGCTAGACTAGCATACACTGAACGGTCTTATGGGAGGCTAAGTAATCTTCATTTACAATTGAAACATACGTGAGTTGATATGGACATAGGTTCTTTCTACCAACAAAAAGACTTTTACGGTGCGTTCTCCTAGGCCTATATCAAGTGGGCATCATAGTAGGCTTACAATTCTATTTAGTTCTTGAAGAGGGTGGGTGACATGAGAAAGGACTACCTCTAGGCTTACATTCATCGGGCCACTTGAAAGGGCTACCCCCTCTAGCTCATGTAAGAGGAAGGGAATGAAGTCATTTAGAATATAAGCCATCATAGACATTAGATTTGAAGTGTGGTAGATTGTTATGTGCCATACTAAACGGTCTTATGGGACAGTACCTTTAGTCTTTGGAAAGGAGGGAAGTGAAGTCATTCAATGTGAGTCGTCAAGGTGAAGCTACCTTTAACTGTCAACGAGCGAGTGTATTCATTCAAAGTTAGCCATTATGGATGTTTCGTTTGTGTCCATAGAATTCATGAGAATTGAATTGAAATAAATTTAACTTTCATAAATCACTTATTTATGTTTGTGGAATTGAATTCAATTCATTTCTACTAGTATTGTTTATTCTTTAATTTAGGATAGAAATGAAGTTCGGATTTGAGGTATGAATTGATCGAAATTCAGTCAATTTGAATTTCTTCGCCAGCTTCTGTCTAACTGTTAGAATTTCTTGTTCCATTCAATCTTAAAAGGTGCACAAACAACTTTGCACTGAATTTATTTCTGCCTAATTCAATTTCGCTCAAGAAATGAATTCTTATCTTAGATAAGAATTCATTTCTGATCAATTTTGCATACACAAATGTGTGCCTAGATTGGAAGTGTGATCCATTGTTATATGTTAATTTGTCTTTTACCTCGTTGGACTGGTTAGTTGGCTCAATGTGCTTGGGTTGGTTGGCAAATCTTTACTTGCAAAACAATGGACAAAACAGAACAGATTGTTGTCGATTGGGCCTTTTTTGATGCTTAAGTCAATGAAGTGTACTTAGAGAAGGTAGATCAGGTTACTCGAGGTTAGATAAGCATACTGTAATGTTGCATTTAATGTGATATTTGTTGTTGAATGCAGTGAGTGGACATACTTGGCAACTGATGAATCCCCCATTATGCTGCATGGTTCCTACAGCCAGTTGGCAGCCATGTCATCTTCACATGTTGGTCATACCGTACAGACTAGCCCTACGTCACCCAACATAATGGAGTTGTTTGCTTGTTAGGCCTGCCTGACCTGATTAGCCTTGTCGGTCCATCCTTTTTAGGGTGGTTGGGAATTCCTTGCGCAAATGGGATCACTAGGATGAGTGGGACGATTGCTTCAGCTAAGCTACCTATGCCATCAAAATAACGGAGATAGATGTCATGCAGGAAACCCACGAAATTTGAGCGCTTGATTAGTGTGGAGACCATCCGATAAGTTGGGTTGCTCTACATCTATGTGGGGAGCCAAACCAGCTGGCCACCCATAGCAAGGTGGGCCGACCAAGCACCCCACATAAATCTCCTAGGTCTATAATATCATTGATATGCGCATGACATAACATTATATGTGTGTAGGATCCTGATCTGCAGCAGTTGACCATATTATTCGTATGGTCGTGGGGTGGTGGTGGTGGGGCTCATTCAGTTTTTTCTTTCTGAAAATGTGTGATTGGGGATTGATCACCGAACATCAACTGTTCAGCAATATGCATATATAAATTGGATGGAGTGAGCTCCACTTCCCTATTTTCAGAGTCTATCAAAACCCCAATCATACAGAATTTTTCCCAGTCTAAATCATTTCAATAATGTATACGGTTAGAAAAATCTAGCGGTTTAGAAATTATATCATTTGCTGCTCATAATAATTCCCAAGTAAAAAATAGGCTTAAATTATAAATGACAACTGATCATTGTTTGTTGAAATTCATATGCAGACATCATGTCTATGAGAAGCATGGTGGTCCTGAATCTATTGAGCTAAAAGAAGTTGGTCCTCGATTTGACTTGCATTTATACAAGGTAGGATGTCTGTGATCGTGTTTATTACTTTCCAATATTTCTATACGTCAAATCTGGCACAGAATTTTTTAGACATTTCTTTTGTGCTCTGTATCAGATCAAATTGGGAACGCATGACCAGAGTGAAGCTCAGAACGAGTGGGTCTTAAGACCATATATGAATTCGGCCGGAAAACGGAGGTTTCTTGGTGATTGAAGTATTATTCTCCTTTAGCTCACGCACGTATCTGGGTGCCCTTGGCAACTCGGCTCTGTGAATTGCAATTTTGAACCGTACATGCGTGATGTATCTGCAAGGCAGTCCTGTTTATGCTACTTAAAAACACATGTAAATTGGAATGTGATATTATTAAATTGTATTAAATAATATAACTTTATTTGAATTTAATTTTCATCCAAGATTACTGTTTTCTATTAATTACTCTTAATCCAAGCTTATTTTCACGTTTAGAAGGATAAGTGATATTTAATGTTAAAAATAAATTAGCTTGCATTTCATTTTTAGTTTTATGTATGTTTTGGGAAATTGGCAAAGGGCTGGGTGTTTGTGAGTGGGGAGGACGGTGATTGTTTAATTAGAAAACTAATATTCTTGGTAATTATAATTAAAACAATCCTTGCTGGTGGCTGCTAGTGTTCTTTCCTGTTGGTGACGACGAAGTGACAAGAGCTGCCAACAGAGGGTGCGCATCAGGAAGAAGGGAAGGGGCATTTTAAATCTGTTACTGAAGAGATATTTTAATTTCATTATATTGAGTTTAAAATTTTATAAATACAATTAAATTATCTTAAAATATTACGGTCAAAGTCTTCAAAATAAAATATAAAGTTTATTTTAAATTTGCTTGTGGGGGAAGATTCTTTATATTGAAAATCAAACAAAATTACCATCATTAAAACAGTAGTACAGAAAAGTAATATTTGAGCTGAAAATCTACACAAAGCAAAGGTGGGAGGCCTATGACCACCACCTTGGGGTGCAAAGAGAATGGATTCCAATCAGATTGGACCAGAGATACTGGGCTTGATCCCTGCAGCTTTGGTGGATCTGGGCTTAATTTGTGAACAGGTGGGCTGTTGATGGGTTGAATAATCACAAGTAGTACGGGCCGAAGTTTTTTCGTCCGGAAATTTGAAAAACGCCGAGTTTCGCTCCAAATCCGTAACCCAGCTGTCGCGGCACTTGATGGTGGCGATGATCGAGGGCGGCAGCAGTGAAGAGCAAGGTCAGATCGTCGAATTCTTCCCGTTCTGTGAGTTTAGTTTTCTGTTTTCGACATGAGCTTGTCGTCCTATTTTGAGAAAACAAGTCGCTCTTGTTTGTGTTTGTTCTGAGATGCCGAACGGATTTTATTGCGTCGTGCTTGAAATAGGTTTCTCGAGCTCTTAAGATCGATTCCTTTTTTGACGTCCCTTGTATAGTGCCTGTGAAAATAAAATGTCTGTATGATTTCATCGTTGGCTTACTAGAAAGTTTTACAGAAGTTAAAATGACGGTTGATGTATTGGCCAGTTAAAACTCGATATTGTTTGTCACTCATATATCACTATGTACAATGTATTCGTTGACAATTCGCAAACACCGAAAACAAAGTTATATTTTTCATGAAAATGCTGCAGCCATAAAAGATTGGCTTCTTCATAAACTTTTGTTGCTAAATATTTCAACGCACTCTATAGCTAGCTCGTTGAGGAGCATTTTGAAGATATGATTCTCTGTTTCCTTCACGAATTCATCCATTTCAAATCTTGCAAAGATCATCCCATTCCATCCTAAATCCCACATGCAGTTGATGCAAGGCTTTGTACCTTTGATATCTTCCTCCACAATCTTGTGTAGGTGCACTACAGTATCACATTCAGATTCTCCAGTCTCTTTCGGGAACTTTAAGAATTTGATGTCATTGTTAAGTTCTTTGATAAGACTTTGTAGGGATCTCACTTTCGGCATTCTGTAGGAAAACCTGGTGGATGACTGGAGCATGAGTTCTCCTATTTTTCCTTTTCGTCTGATTACTTCTTGTCCACAATCCAATATGAGCTTGCTTTCATTATCTAAGCATACTTTCCTGTTTTGTTTTGCATTAACAGGAAGCTGGAGTTCAAAGTGTGCCTGAAAAGTGTTGAGAAATTGCTGATTGCTGGTTAGTGTATCCATTAGGTGCCTTTCATCCTCTGTAAGTTGATCTTGGCTGTTGTCCTCTGTGGTTATCTGACTGTGCTTCTTCGCTATGTCATAGCTGTTGTTCCATTTATTATCAGTTGATCCTGTCCATAGAAACAGCAAAAATTGCCAAAATTCATTCATACATCTGATATTGTATTCAGTGCGCCCATAACACCTTGTTCCAAAGTGTCAAACATTTAACAATCCAAGACACTGCTGTGGAAATTGATTGCATACAGTGAGGGAAAGAAATGCACGCAAATTGCCAAGAAAATAATTTTTCATGGTGGTTAATTTGTTAATATCACAAACTCTATAGGTTCTGCAATTTTCTCACAAAACATTAAAAATTTGTAGGATACAGAATAAAAATGCAGATTACCTGAGGAAATATATGAATAGTCTGACCAAACAATTTGTGTCATAAGGATGACAAAATTATCTCTTGTTATAAAATGGCTTGTGTGGAATGGATAGATATATAATTAGTAATTTCTCTTTGTAATGGAGAAATAAAGAAACTGCAAGTATATTTTACCGTAAAAAAACTTGCAATGCCATGTCAAACCACAACTACATTTAGGATAACTGCAGAAAAATTGATAGTTCCTAACTAAAAACTAATTCTAATAGGAAACTACAATTGAATAACTTCAGTCATAAATCATAATTATGTAGAAAATACCTCCGGTTTGACTTCTTGTCAAATTATGCCAACATTTTTCTTGATTGTCTTGTTGATTTTTATCTTGGAGTTGTTCATTAGCATAACCTTTGGGCGTGTTCTCCTCATTGATAAGCTTTGGGAAATCAACCTGCAAGTTGCAATACCTTGTTTATATTTTTTTTAGGATGAAAGAAGCATGTAGGACCAATTTTTAAGGAATGATGAATATGCTTTATTCCTTATTTCTACAATTATGTCAGATTTAGATCCCACCATGCAATCTTGTGTGACTGATGCATTGGTAGTTGAGTCAGCTCCTTGTTGCAAAGCCTTGTCAATGTTTAATGCATGGGTTGTTAGTATCATTTCTTCAATTGGACCAACTTCTCTTGTTTGTTTTGGCTCATGAGGATCTGTGATATATTTCTTCAGTGTAGGACCTTGATTTCCTTCTGTCTTATCAACTTTTTCAATCTCCCTGACGTCCGCACATTTGTTTGTTTCTATTTTGCTTTCTCTGTTTTCTGGAATGGGGAATTGTCCTGTTCTCATCATCTGTGAAGCCATATGCATTGAAGTAGTTGTGGTGTCTATCAATGAGGCTTTTTCTTCCTTGGATGTCATCTCTGTTTCTTTGTATAACTTTGTGTAGCTGGTACTTCCATTCCTAGTGGTTGAATTTTTCTGTTGCCATTGCTTATCACGTAAATCATTGCTTAAGTTCTCCTTTTGTGATCTAGTATTGATCCTCTTGTCAGAAGAATCTGTTGAGTTTGTCTTTCTGGAAAGATTTGCAGGCTTCCTTGTTACCATCTTTTCAAAACATATTGTTTGGGTGTTTTTGCTCAAGTTCTTTACTGAAAGGCTACTATTTCTTTCTTTACTGGAGTTCATCCCACTTTTCCTGTTTGTTTCCTTTCCATAAACTGGTTTGGCAGGTTCTATTGTGAAATTCCTTTGCGATCTTTGATTTGAACTCTGTAAAATGGTATGATCTGCAACTTTCATGTCATGGGCAGCTAATACTGACTTCTTATTTGCCTTTCCTTTTTTCTTTAGGTATTTTTCCTTCTCCTGATCTTTTACTTCTTTCCAGTCACTTTTACCATTCATTATTTGTGGTGCACTCTTTGGACAATACATAGTGCTTGTTTTTCTGCCTCTGTGTTCTTCAATGTTTTGCCACTCTTTCAGATTCTGATTTCTCCATGTTGCATTGGCTTCCTTAATAAATCTAGATTTTTTATTGACCAGCTCCATCTGCTTATTTGACAATTGGGTCTCATAAGAATCCTTTGGCACCATAGCACTCTGTAAACTTTTCAAGTTTGATTTCTCTTTACAAGTTTCGTTCTCATATGTTTGAGGGATCTTGCTCTCATTTCCTTGATGCTCTCGTTGTTGATATTCCAAGGAGGCAGGCTTCTCATATATCTCAACTATCCTGCATTTCCCTTGTTTATATATGGATTCTGCTGGTGTTTCACACTCCGATTCTGCTTTAGAATGTGGAATTTCTTCAAGACCCATCAATCTGGCAATCACATTTGGAGTCCTTCCCTTTCCATGTTCAGCGTTCCCTTTTGACACCAACTTCTTATTCTCACATATAATCCTACTATTGGTAGCATTGCTTTGCTCATTTCTAAATGATGCTGAGTTTGAGTTGCTCGCCAAGTATTTACTGTAAGTACCCTGTGTCCCATTGCTTGAAAACGAAGGATAATGCTTAGAACCTGAATCATAGCTTGTAGTCTTGTTGGCAATAAACCGTTTGGATTCATTTGATGGATTATTGTCATTGGATTGCTGTAGCTTTTGTTGCACTGAATAGGATGAAGAGCATTGTTTCTTCTCACGTATGCACCCCTTTTTATTTTCTTTTGTAACTTTCACGAAGAATTTTAAAATTCGGTCAAAAGAAAACTTAGATGTGCTCAAACTTGTTCTCTGTTCTATATCTGGACTTGAGTCATTTTCTTTGTTGTCCTTGAGTAGCATAGCCTTATTTCTGTGTGATCCAACTGTGTGATCAGGAGATTCCTGCAGAGTTACAAGCACCTTGAGAGAGTCTTCCAAGTCTCTTGCACCTTTTAACAACATTCTCCCAGTCTCTATAGAGTCCGTTTCAAAAATAAGTCCTCCCAAGTGGGGTTTAAGGATCATATTTAAATTCTGTGCTTTTTGTGAAATTTCTCCTATTTGCAAGCGAGACAGATATGGTAATTGGCTAGTGATTAACAAGTTTCCATCTGATGCATGTCTATTTCTATTCCTTGTGAAGTTTGCCTGTCCATTTTGTAAAATTGGCCCTGCTTGTCCTTTTCCACTGCCAAAAAACTCCAGATTTATCTGCGTTCCATTCTTAATCAATGCAAGTGCAATCTCCATTGACAACTCAGATTGTTCTGATCTTCTCGCTCTCCCAACTGGAAGAATATCTCTTTTTGCTACTTCAGGTGTCTTTTTTCTCTGTTGCACACTGTTGGATGGCTTCCTTGAAACTTCCGCTGAAGTATGTTTTTGGGCCTAAAACAGTATTTGGCACAAAAAATTACTATTGTCCTGGTTGTTTCTGGAAATTATTGAAAAGAATACTTACACTTCTTTTGGTGGAAACTTCTCGCGAACCATGAGCAGAATATTTGGAACTTGCATAAGATTCTAAAAGATCAAATGTAACAAATCATTAGGAATCATTTTATATGCAGAAAGTGTGATACCAACATGCCACTTGCAGAAAAGAATATGTTAGGACTTTCTTTTACCACAAAACTTTAAAGTTGATTCATTTAACAAGGTACCATTTTCAATGGTCTGGTAGTGATCTATTTTCTGAACATCACTAAGTCTACATTAGTTATAATCAAGCAGATGTCTTCTTTATTATCTTGAATTGATTTCTCTCAGACCATAAACTTGTCATGGATCTCATTTAGAAGTTGGTTCAGTCATGGACATGGATCTCCCATTCTGAAGATTATGTGAGGCTCCTAGAAAGTAGCAATTAATTTTATTGTAGCCATATATAACTTTGAGGCAATTAAGATATAACCCCCTTGTGATAAAACAAGTTTTACATGCCATTTAATCAGCATTCCCTGGACCAACAATGGCCCAGATATCTACTGTTTTTTAGTTTTCCATTTTAAAAATATAAGAACAATGGAAAACTTAAAAAAAATAAATTTTTTTTAATAAACTGATATGTAAAAAAGGAAGAACAATAATGGAAACTGAACCCTTACTTGGATAGTTGGATATGCAATCGATTTGATTTTTATAATTAAAAAAAAAACATATTTTATAAAAAATCAGTGAAATGATTTACGGTGTTTCTATGAGAGAATGTCTATAATATTTACAATTGGGCTTTCAACCATTATGAGATTGTTATACATATTATGAGTTTTTTCTCCCTGTAATCTACTTAAGTATAATTTTATTCAAACGTGATTCTTCATATGAGTAAAGAACATCTTAAAATTGTGATAATGATAACTATCTTGTAAAATACGTATAATTTCAATTATGCATACTTTTAACATCCTTTAATCTAAATCAAACATAACTTTGAAAAGGATACCATTGTGTATACACCCCTATTTAGAAGAATATTTTCCTCTTTATGGATGATGATGTTTTTTGAGCTCGTGATTTTTTTGTACTCCATAACTATGTTAATTATCTTGTTAGCAATTGTTATAACATATAGTTGTATCAAATTAGCTACTATGATTGTCAAAACTATTATCAGCTTTATAATTTAACCGTAATGATCTTCAAAATTGTAATATCGTACTAGGTTGAAGCTTCAAAATTGTAGTTAGTGTACGCATACATTTCATTTTTGATATAACCTTCATGATTGTTGGTATCTTGCTGCTTTCACTATAATCAGCACAATTGTCAAACATTAACTTTTCTGACTCACCCCACATCGTAGCTTATTGCTTTCACAAGTCTAATGGATGACACTGATCTGATCATACAAGCGATTACAATCATTCATGATGCACATCCCCAAATTGAAATTGTTGGACCATAGGAATTGTAAATGGTTCATCCCAGTGTTTATGTTGTTGAACCAGCCAAAACAGTTTGGCTAAAACAGCATTCACAAACAAAACTTCCTTCTTCTTCATGTACTAGTTTTTTGTTATGTCCTGGACAACTTGGGCTGATCTTAATCTCAGAAGAATCTCAGTTTCAAAATTTAAATCCTTGAAATTTAGGTAACTTGCATGTCTTATAATTTACACATAAATTATGCAGATTGAAATAATATAATTGTGATATCAAATAAAATAAGAATATTATTTCATTGGTCGCAGAACGCCAATAATATTGATATGTTCTGTTCACAATCAATGGTATGAGTATGACGAAAGTATAAGTCCACCACGCTCATCATCATTTTGGTTATTCTAAAAAGTTTCTTCTCACAGGATTTCGTTGAGTGCAAAAATAACAACACACTTTCTTGTGACTACAACTACTTGGGATCATGTTTGGATAGACCTATGGAAGGTATATATTCAGACCTATAAATCAGCACTTCCTTGATCACATTCAATGCTTCCCCAACCCCCAATCGATAAAACAAAAGGAAGAACCAGTACCGGAGTGAAAATAACCAATCTCATCCTCCCTTTTCCAACGAGGACAAGAATACGAAATTTTTCCATTAATGGCCAGGTAAACCTCATAGATCAGACTAGAGGTAAAAAAACTCAACTCTCATGATTTTTCCATCAGTTTTACGAAGGATGATTTTATTCTCTATCTGTTCTAGTCTGTGTTTTGGCTGTTGACTCAGGCATGAAAACTGGGCATGCTGTGCACTTGAAGTTTTATAAATGTATGCATGTTTACCAGTTCTAGGGCGGTCATTACGAGGATGGCGGTTGCCTGTCTGAGCCAACCCCATCTGCTGCTTCCGCTGGCGAAGATCATCAAGTAGCTTCTGTGCCATGTCTGATCTCCTTGCCATCCCACAAGTGTTAGACCCGCTTCTTTTTGATCCACCAATTCTTAGAGAGAGAGAGCTTTCCTACCACCTTCTGGAGTTGTTCATCACTAGCAGTTGTCAACAGCTTCACGTTGATGTTGGACTTTGGGCGTGTTGCAAAGGCCTTGTTAGGTTTCTACATGTCCACTACAGAGTTGGCGAGGTGCTCCCAACTTTCCATGGTATGTGGGTGACTTGTCTGTATCAACCGTATAGGAACTGATGGGCATGAGGAGATAAACAAGTTTGACGTGAACGTCAGATCTTGGGTCTGTTGTATGATTCCTGACATCCGCTCCACCCCCACCGAAGCAAAGGTAATGCCCCTCAAGCCTTTCGGTGCTTCAATACTTAACGTCCACGTCTTTTCATTGCAGTTGGCATTTGTATGGCTGACCTAATTATCTAGGGGAAATGGCTTCTTGTTCTTTGGGTTTCGATGGCCTGATGAGACAAAGATTGCCCTGCCTGCTCTGTTCAAAGTATGCTACGGGTATGCGTCTACACGGATTAACTGAGATGAATCCATTCATTTTTGTATTTCGATTTTGTTCAGAACGTTTGTCAGTTTGATTCGGTTTGCTAATTTTCTAAACCGACCATATGATTTAGTTTGTGGTTTAACCAAATTGGCATATTTATTTGATAATGTCTGAGAGTATGTGTGATGTACATATATACATATCCTAACATTTTAAATCTATTTTGCATTATTATATCGTAAACTATTCATACGCCAATTAGCAATGATTGGTTAAGCCATATATACTGTAGCATACCATATTCAAACTATCCAATATGCCGTTCATTGATGTTAGTTAATCCGCAAACTACATCGTTCTAAATCTACTTATTAGTGAGTTGATTCATTTTGATTTAGGGTGCATTTGAAGACAATTTTTTTTAGGTTAAAGTTGAAGTTGATTTTAGAAATAGAATTAAAATTGTATAATAATTTAAGTGATAAAAGTTTATATATTAAAATTTATATAGTGATAATGATGTTGAAAGTAATTTTAGAAATTAAAAAAATCTAAAACTAAATGGAGACACTGTTTGAACCGATGAATATAGATTGGTTTGGTTTTTGATTTCTGAAAGATGGGAACCACACGCAAGTCAACAATAGCCGCAGAGGTCAAAAGTTGGACCACTGGCCCGAGAACGGCTTGCTAACTTCATTCGAATGCAGCTTCGTTTACACGATTCTCATCTCATCGCAGGAGTCGCGATCATTGATTGAATGAAGAAAAACCCAGTGTCCGTTCGCGCATGCCATGCGTGGCAGATTGAACTGGAAAGTTGAAGTATTTATTATTTTCCCACTCTTTACGTTTTCTACCCCTTTCCTTTTTTAATCTTCAGTCTATTATGTCTTCTTCCGCCGACAGTTCAGGTCGTCGGTAGCTTAATTTCTAGTGCTCGTATCATGGGTTTTTTTTTTTTCATGATGACGACAGCATGTTATTATGTTAGGTTTATCAAATTTTATCTTTTATTATTGTAGATTGTTAGAATTGATAAATACTGTTGACAAATAACATTATACCTACAATACAAGCAATTAATAGTATAAAAATTAATTTACAAAAATTTCAAATAAAGGTAATTTCGGTTTTAACTAATAATAATTTTAATTATGAAATGATACACGGGATAATTTTCCAACATAAAAATTGTCTTTTAGATATGATAGATTTTTTTTTTATTTCAAAGATTTAAATGCAATTACATAAATAGTTATCCTATGATATGATCTATAATGTATTACATTTTCATACTAACGTAGATTCGTGATTATTTCGGTTAAAAATCAATGGTTGAAATTTAATGGAAAAGGTGGTGAATTTTAAGACATTCATATCAAATATCAGTAGTTGTTTAATTTAAGTAAATTTTTTATATGTATTTTTAAGTATATATTGTTACTTCCATCTTCTCATTTATTTATTTTTTAAGAGAGGTTTGTGTCTTTGAACGGTATAGAAAATAGTATAAAATTTGACATAAAAGATAAATAAACCTCTCCTTTTACATGAAATCAAGGTACTTTCATTTCAACTAATAACCGATTATGTAACGGACAATAATACATTAAGATAACCGATTCTGGCTCCTTAGAAATTGTATAATTTGTATTGTATCGGATATTGGGCTCCAGCCTGGTAACGGCCGTCAGGAAAGAAAATCTCCAGCCCAAATAGAATCGGCCCATTTCTTGCAAGCCCATCCATCATGTTTGATGAGCCTGTGGTTTGAGGAGAAGGGGGGCCGAAAAAGGCACAGCGGCAGATGAGATTCCACATTGCTGTATTCCACATCGCCATGAAGTAGAAGGAGAAGATCAACTTTCCCGTTGGCATAGGGTTGCTGTTCGCCGAAGGGGAAGAAGCGGAAGTGACGACGACCAGCAGGCAGATGAGGAGCCACACGCGCGCTCCATTCCATTATTTGTGGCACATCTGGCGTGATGTTCAGAGGGGACGAGACGGCTGCCTAGGCCAAATCTGCCGTGTCCATTGAATTGATGAGGCACGGAAAGAAAGGCTGGCTTCGGTGGACCCAACCCCTGGTCGTTCTGCGTCCGGTGGTGGGGGACGGACGGTACCTTGTATGATACGAATCCACATCACTGTTCATCTACCCGGCGAGGGGATTTCCTCGGTGCATTTCAGCATTTGCAGATCGAAAACTTTATTTTTCGTGAAATCTCGTATATTATTATTATTATTATAAAAATTTTAATATCATAATTTATTATATATTTTTAACATTATTTATAATATTACTTTCAACTTTAACTTTCTATCATTGTTAAAATTACGATTATTATTTAATGGGTGATCTCTTTTTTCTTAATATGACTGTGATTTTCCTTTTTCTAAACAGCCGCTGCCTTGGATTTTTCTTTTTCTTTTTTGCTTCTTGATCGCAGCATTACTTGTGTATTCTCAATTATTTTCCTTTTTGGCACCTTTTAAAGATAATGAGCAGGTACTTGTTCATTAAAAGTGATATCTTAATAATCAAAAGGTTTCTTGTTAATTTTATGATCTCATGTTTAAAATTCTACAAATGTAAAAGTGACATTTTAGTAGTTAAAAGGTTTCTTATTGTCTCAAAATAATAAATTTTAACCATTAATGTGATATCTTTAACGGTTGAAAGACTTGTCATTAAAATTTAGTCTCAAATTCAAAATTTTAACCACTCCTTCATCTCGTACCGTTTACACACGCAAGTATGGATTAACTCAACTGCCTTACAGAAAAAAAAAAAAAAAAAAAACTGCCTTACGTATTTGCATGGATCAAAGGCAATCTGGATCGTCGGATTCCGTGTCAAGGGCTGGTATATGCATTGCATTTTTTGTGGAGACCTTTACAAAGCTTTACAGTTGTAAAGATGAAACTTTCTTTTTTATAACGATGCTTTGTGTGCTGGTCTCGAATTCTGGAAGAAGTTAAAGGTATTTTTTTCATTTAATTTTAATTTTAACTTTTCACAAATTTTTAATATCATTATTACTATATAAATTTTAACGTATAAATTTATATTACTTTAATTATTATATAATTTTAAATTTATTTATTTTACTAATTTTAACTTTAATTTTTATCTAATTTTTGAAACTGATTAAAACTATCTTTCGAATGTGACCATGAATATCATTATTCTTTAACAGTCTCACTTGGACGGTATAAAGATGAAATTTTCATCTTTTCTCTCAGTCTCAGATGTGATAAGTAAATTAAAATAGAAGATGGCAACTCCAAGCCTACCATAGTCAAGAAACTTGATAAATTCGTGGTCGTTGGCGCGTACTAAATGCTAAATACTTGAAAATAAAAATTATATTTGTACGTGCCTACAATTTTTAATACGAAATGATACATCTACGCTGAAGGACCACGGCTGCCTCCATAGCACCTGTCAACGTCTGTCTCACCTGGCGAGTTTAAAGCCTGTATTGTAATAAAAGCCACATTTTTAAAACTTTTCACTTTTTTTATAATAAAAGCCACGTATTGGCACGTCAGCCATCTCAAATTATATTGACCTACGTAAATGCTGACGTATGTTTGGCGAAATTACGTGTACGTCCTTTGAAAAGAAAAAAAAAAGGTTTGGCATACGTAAGGTTATTTTTAATAAATTTATATATAAATATTATATTCGATATAACATTTATCTATTAAAACAATTCTGTTAGTTAGACGCGGGTTGGAAACCTGCGGAATGCTACACGAAAAAACTATAATAATACTTGTTATTATCGAAAAGGTGAAATAAATAAACTGAGCCACACTTCATTTTTCAAGTACAAACATGATTTGTCATTTGACGTGACAATCAATTAATTCAATGAACAAATTACTGCTCTCTGTCCATTGAATTGAATGCAACCGGCCTTTTCAATTGCCTTTATAGATTTTTCACGACCCATGCCGCTCTACCTGGTCTAAAACGTTTTTTAGGGTTTTTTTTTCTACAAAGTGGTCAATAAATAAAGTTACGATCAACGCTTTGGTGTGGTGGGTGATATTTTAATAGTTAAATTTTTTATATTAAAATTAATGATTTTAAGTTTAAAGTTTTTAAAATTGTCTTGATATAATAATTGTAAAAAAAAACTTTTACGTAGTGTAAATTTTAAAATTTAAACAATATTTGAAACTATTTTAGGTTTCGTTTACGAATCTCATTCTTAATTTCTATAAGTATTTTTAATTTTCATCGTACTTTTTACATTTTTTAATTTACTTTTTTCATTATTTTATCGTCTTTCGTCACATCAATATTTATATATTTTAAATAATATTTTTATAATTTAATTAAAATAATCAAATATATACAACATTTTAAAATTAAAAAAAAAAACAAACAAACAAACATGGACGTGCCAAATTTCTATGCCAATGTGTCTTCAAGTGTTTTTTTATATATTTAAATGTTTCATGATCTGTATTTCCAAAACATTGTGTTGTTTTTCTTTTTCTATAATTTCACAATTGAAGACTTTTATACTTTAATTAGCTAGATCTTTCTTTCCGAAAGAATACAAATACAATGTTCATCCTTCACATAAAACGTAATTAATTCTTCCACAAATTAATCAGGTGTTAATTATCCTAGGACGTTGATGAGTGTTAAGTTTAAGGCCGAATAAAAGGTTTAATTAAGTGGTGCATTTCGACTGTAAGATAAAATAATCGTAGCCAACTTGAACATTCATAGTTGCTTTTTTTAATCAATTCAAAACCTTAAACCTTGGTCTAGAATATCTAATTATATCTATTTAATTTCAACCACAAATTGTTTTTTCTGGTGAGATCATTTTTTTCCTTTTTCAAATTTTATTGATTTTAACTGGAATGGAATCCTAATCACTCATTCACTCTCCCTTTTAAAAACACTCGTGGAATAAAAATAACACCGACGTAAACACACCGCTGCGATGAGATCAACGACATTCGATGATTTGATACTTTTTTTCTTGTAATATTGACAATAAATTTATATTTATTTAAAATTCAAACCTTAAGAAAAATTTCATGCATCATCCCTCCAAGCACACAAAGATTTCATTTATTAAAGAAATTCTAATTTTAATTTTAACTTTAATAATGTTAGGAAACTGAAATTAAAAGTAATTTGATAAAAAATATTAAAGTTGTATAACAAATTTTAAGATAAAAATTTATATATAAGAATTTATGTAATATTGATAGATATATAAAAAATCATATAAAATTAAAATTAAATTAAACTTAAATTAACAAATATAGCCAAAATCTGCACCACCTCTTCTCTTCACCGTCAACGTGGAAGTGTGAGGACTGTGAACTATAATATGTTAAAAACTACTAAAATGATATCTTAACGGTTGAAATTTTTTAATTAAAATTTATAATTTCGAGTTTGAAACATCGTTAATACAGTAAAATTATTTGTAATAATATTTGTTTTAAAAAAATTTATGTATTTATAAATTAATTTAAATGTCATATAACATATTTTATATTAAACTAGTTAGCAAATCTTTACTTTTACCGAGACCTTTTTCGACGGTGGTGAGAAGACAGACAAGAGTTCCTTACCATCACCGGCTGAAATAAAAGCATCGCTGCTGAAAGATCACAGGAAGCGCAGGACATGCATACGATACAGGAAGAAACAGATGGGACAGAGAGAGAGAGAGAGAGAGAGCGTGAGAGTTAGTGCCTGTCGGGGACCGGATTACGTGCGAAGCGGCGAGAGGAGGTGAGCTTCGCCGGGAGGGCAGTCCATCTCGGCGCCTCTGCGACGGCGTTTGTCCGGCATTCGGCTTCGTTGCATCATCCGCATTCGTGTTGGTAATGAAATGGGTCCCCCGGGAAAGCACGTCTCCTGCTGTGGATTTATATTATATTACATAATACTTCGTTTGGATGTGGACGGGATGGTAAACAATGGACCTGCAGGTGATTCGCGTTCTTTTGTTTTCATTTCCGGCGCGTTTGTTTGTCCGCACAAATCGACCCGTCTTCGTCTCCTTCCGCCGATCGATCGAAGCCATCAACGGTCGTCGTGGCCGCCCGTGATCTCTCCACTTTGCCAGAGCGGCGGACGACACCACTCACTCACCAGCATCGAACGGACAATCGCACCACCTCCTAGATGTCCCCTGCTCTTCGTGGGCCCCATCCTAGCCGTCCAAAAAATGCCAGACGACGATCTCCTCCGTCCATACGCACTACGCCTCCCCGCCCATCTTTCCTACCTCCGTCAAACCTTCGCGCGCAAGTTTTTTGACCAAATATTTTTTTAAAACAAATGCGAAAGAAAAAGTACTCATTCGCTGCTCGTTTGTTATTCCTTTTTTTTATATAAAAAATACTTTCCCTCTTGCTGACGTTAGAGCATGAACGACGTACGTTGATTTTTAAAAAAAAATCTCACAATCAAATCCAAGAAAAAAAATCTCTCCATCATAAAAAAAATCTTCCTTTTGTTGTTAATCGTGACGTCAATTTTAAAAAATTCATTTAAAATATTGTTAGTTTTTAGAATAAAAAAAGGACCACCAGCAGTTTCACAAGTAATTTGCAGAAAAAAATAATTTTTCCTACTTCCGTCGGCATCGAATTATTAAACTAAAGAGAAAAATAAGACGGGTTCGAAACTCTAAATGATCCAATGGTGTCAAATGGGTGCTTTTCCCAATTATTTTTATATTTTCGAACTTTCGATTTTTATTTATTCCAGAAAAATGTTACGAAAAGAAATATGCATTATTGTAAACTATTCCTCCAGACAAAGCCGGGTCCAAGTAAAAATTTATAAAAAATGAAAACCAATGTAGTCATCTACAGTTAGCGTGTATGGATTTGTAAAATGATTTAATTTTTAATCCAATGCAATTATTTATTCCCCACGAGTCACGAGACTCATGACCCTTCGGAAAATAGTCCCGCATGACATTGACACGACAGAAGAAGATAATCTTCTCCGAGGTTGATTTTTTCTACCTCACGTTCTAATCTTTTAACGCATAAAAAACTTGTTAGACCTCACGTATACATTAAAACTGGTCCCTGTTAAATCTGATGGGGAAAATTAGCTACTTACGTAAACTATTTCCTCGTAAATTTCAACACATATATAATAATTTTCATAAATCAGTAATATTAAATTCAGACGATTTAGTTTCGTATTTTACGCTAGAATTTAAGGGCCGGTGACCACGGGGAAATTTTTTTTTTAAAAAAAAGGTTCGGCAAGGACGTTGCGAAGACAATTTGCAAAAAAAAGGACACTACAGACACGTGACGTGATGTCACCTACCTCTTTTTTTTATATTTCACCCCTGTAAAATCCGAAATAAAACGTATTAGCAACATTATCCCGTGTGGCCTTATGTAAAGTGGATAAGTGATTTAATATTTGTTGGAGAGGTTCCTGCAAAATGTCCAGTGTTCTTAAAGTGATGTTCCTACCCTGCCGCAAGCCCTCCCCTCTCGTTCCAGTCTTCTGCGATCTCTACCTCTTGCCTTGTAATGCTTGGATTCGTTTCGCGAAAATGGCATACATGTGCGCAGATAGCGGGAATCTGATGGCCGTAGCGCAGCAAGTCATCCAGCAGAAGCAGCAGCAGCAGCAGCAGCAGCAGCAGCAACAGCAGCAGCAGCAGCAGCAGCAGCAGCTCCACCACCACCAGATGGCAGCCGTCAACCCCTTCGGCGTCCAACCGCCGTGGACAACAAGCATCCATGGATTCCCCTTCCCCGACCCATCGCCGCCTTTTGCTCCCGACCCATTTCATGCGGATGGAGGTGGGATCGGTCTCGCCCCGGAAGTGGAGATGATGGGGGAAGCCGGGTTCCGGTTGTCGGATTTTGCGTCCAGGGACGAGTTCGATTCCGACGAGTGGATGGAGAGTTTGATCGGAGAGTCGGTCACGGAGAGTGAGGAGGCGGTGGGGGAGACGTGGAATCGAGGCGGAAGGGCGGCTGGTGGGTGTGGTGGTGAGCTTCCGGCGCTTGTTCAGGATGCTTTCGCGCCGTGCTCGGCCACGACGACGGCCATCGAAGGGCTTCTCGTGACGGGTTCCCCCGATGACCATGGACTGCAGTCACCACTTCCGCAAGCCCAAGTCCAGCCGTGGCCGTCCCTCCCTCCACCGCCACCACAACCGCCGGCGAAAGATGCCGGTTGTCAAATCTCACCAACCCCGCCGGCGCCGCCACATCCCTCCGACGTCTCCGACATTCCCGCTTCCTCACTGTACCAATCTCTCCTCGACTGCGCTCGCCTTGTCGACGCCGACAACGACCTCGCCGCGAAGTCCCTGATCCGAATCAGAGACTCCTCCTCGCCACTGGGCGAGCCCACCAACCGTACCGCCTACTACTTCTCAGAAGCTCTCTACCACCGTCTCTCCTCCTCTTTAAACCCACCGCCACCTTCACCCATCCCTGACCCATCACCGGAGGACTTCGCCCTCTGCTACAAAACCCTCAACGATGCTTGCCCCTACATCAAGTTCGCCCACCTCACCGCCAACCAAGCCATCCTCGACTCCACCGAATCCGCCTCGAAAATCCACATCGTCGACTTCGGGGTCATTCAGGGTGTGCAATGGGCGGCGCTCTTCCAAGACCTGGCCACAAGACCGACGGGGAAACCAAAGAAGATCAGAATCTCCGGCATTCCCTCCCCGGACTTCCCACAATCATCTCTCGCCGTCACGGGGAAGCGCCTCAGGGAGTTCGCGAAGCTGCACGGCCTGGACTTGGAGTTCATTCCAGTCCTCGCCCCACTCGCACAACTCTCGGCCACCACCTTCAAGATCGATCCGGACGAGTCGGTGGTGGTGAACCTCATGCTCCAGCTCCACATCCTCCTCGGGAAATCCTCGACTCCGACGCCCGCCGTGGAGCACGTCCTCCACCTCGCCAAGTCCCTCCGGCCGGCGGTGGTCACGATGGGGGAATTCGAGCTGAAACTCAACAAAATCGGATTCCCCCAGCGCTTCGCCAACGCGATCGGATTCTACGCCGCCATATTCGATTCCCTCGACCAGGCAATGGAGAGGGAGTCCCACGAGAGGGCGAGGATGGAGAGGCTCCTCCTGGGCCGTCAGATTCTGTCTGCGGTGGGGATCGGAGGGAGGAGGTTGCGGATGGAGGACAAGTCCAACTGGACGGCTCTGATGGAGAAGTGCGGCTTGGAGCCCATTCATCACAGCCACTACGCCTTGAGCCAGGCCAGAATCTTGCTGTGGAGCTACCACTACAGCAGCAGATATTGCCTGGTCGAGTCCTCGCCGGCGTTTCTCTCCCTCGGCTGGGACGGCCGCCCGCTTCTCACTGTTTCCGCATGGAAGTAGAGAAGAACGATAGGGTTGGGCGCCGGCCGCGCGTTTCTGGTACCTCCGTATGGGTACGTCCGAGTGGAAATTTTGTTTTTTTAAAATTTTTTTTTTTTCAGATGTGGTGGAGTTTGGCATCCATCGACCGACCACCGAAAATGTTGCTCCTTTTAAATTTAGGTTAATTGTCGGTGGTGGCAAGCAGCCGAGGAACATGTAAAACAGCTTCTTTTGCAGACCATTCCCTCTCAAATGGGCGGGTGATCCGAATAATAGTCATATAAAAGATCGAACTTTATTCGGGCTTATTAGAAAATTTCTTCTGCTATCGTCCTCAACAAAAGAAAGAAGAAAAAAAAACACTCGCTGACGATAAGATCATGTCAATGGTGTAGGCTTTTTTAAGAACCATCATGTCTGTATATCAGAAGCTCTGTGGAAGGATGTATTCTCATTTACAGGGTGTCTGTTCTCTACTGCTCTACAGCCTCGCCGCCTCTTGCCTCGGGCTGATGCCTCAGGCCGCGGAAGATTGAGGCTGTTGGAAGAACGATGCACGTGAGAACAAATACCGAGGTTGGTCGAGAGGGCTGGGCCTCGGCAGTGTGGGCTCGCTTTCCTCGCCGGCGAGGCCTTTACTTTTTCTGCTCCGGCATGGGCCAGGGGCTGCGGAAAGCCGGCGGACCTGACGCCCGTGCTGCCGCCTGCTTCTTCCTTTCAATGCCCATTTGCTTCCTCACCGAGTCCTCGGTGCTGCGACTGCCCTCCTTTTTTTTTCTTTCTGTGATAACGTTAGTACTTAAATTAGAATATCGTAATTGATCAATTTGATCTTACCAGCAGTAGCAGTAGTGGTAAATTAGCTTCTATCTTTGGATCGTTCTCTGTTTGTCATCGCTCTCCATGTGCACCGTGCTGCTCTTCTTCCTTCTCTGTCTTTTCCGCTCGCTTCTTCGTTTCTTTCCTCCACGGTCTCAGCTCTCTGTGTTTTAATGGCTAAAAAGTTTTTAATTTTATCGCTAGCAGTGGTGGTAACGTGCCACTTTTGGATTTGCTACCACTTTTTACCGTATGGATGTATGCGGGCAGCGTTTTGTTTGGAATCTGCGTAGCGGCAAGTACGAGATTGGTCACTGGTATCTCCTCCGACACTGCACGCAGAGTGGTCTGGTGTGGTGGTGTTATTACAGAGTGCAGGTTGATCCTTAGATTGTTGTTTGACGGAAGAGGTCATGATACAACTCCACCTTATCTAGTTATCTTCCACTGTAATTGAAGTTTCTTTCTGCAAACACAACCTTATCAACTCCACCTTATTTGCTCATTTGAATCTACATATAAAAATGATCAGTTGAAGATGTCATCTCTTCTAAAATAATAAAGTTAAGATTAGAGGCATGAAGTGCCAAGAGAGAAAGGATGTGGCATTGCTGCACCATTCCTACGCAATCTTATTACTTAAGGTGTGGAATAACTTCTTTAGTTTTCATAGTAATAAAAAGTAATTTTTTTAATTTTTCTTTTTAAATACTTTTACATTTAAAAGAATATTTTCAAACGAAACCTCAATATTCATGATACAATGATATATCATTCGCAGCTCATATTTATTCTGCCAAGTATAATTTCATGGACGCATCGACTAATAGATCTTCAAAACATCTCTCGATCACCTATAAATTTTTGAATTTGTGATCTTTTAATCATCAGTCCACAGGATGATATCTTGATCTCTTAGGATACGACATCCTGCTCTCCTCCCTGGAAGAGAGCAGCAGCACATCAGCCATGTTCGACAAGTGTTAGATTTTGCTTGAGAAGGTGGGTTTCGGTTGAGTGGTCTGGTCTACCACATTTGCCCCTTGCGCTTTTCCTCTTTTTCTCCCTTTCCTTCCGCGAAAGGGGAGGATGATAAGAGGAGTGGAGTGGTAATGGAGACTGGAGAGAGATTCGGACTCTGGTGTAGGCTGCTGTTGCTGCTGCATTCGAACAGGTGGAGCGGCCCCGTCTCTCTGCTTGGTACATTTTATTCTCTGCGTTCCACGTTTCCCTCTTTTTTGGGGTTTTGGTTATGTTTTGTGAAAAGACTGCATTTTTTGTTCGTGGGAGGTGAGATCAAGCCCTGAAAAGGAACTTTGGGTTGTGGGTATTTTCCACCGTTCCGAGATCGAGCCCAGAAGAAGAACAAATTTAATTTGGGGTAGTCGAAAACACTTTTCATTTTCGACTGTAACTCTAGTAGCTTGATGAGTCTTTTGTATCTTGTCTTGTAAGTGCCTGGCTGTTGTATTATAATCTGTGTCATTGTGGTCATCGGCTGTTGTGTTATTCCAGGTATTAATTCATCTCAACATCTTTGATCTTTCCCAATGTAACCAAGATTAGCCAGCCATTGATATGTTGAGGTTCTTCTGTCTTTGTGTGGTACAGCTTTGGGGCATTATCGTCTCTTCGCTCCATTGTTGACTCCAACATATATAAATGAAACGAAGACCACACTCACCCTTCTTCACCTTTTTCTTCCACAGCCTTCCGTTGCGTTTCTTCTCGAATCGGCGGCGTTTCTTCCTTCCCGTCGGTCGGTCGGTCCTTGGTCCGGGCGAAGTTTTGGGCGGCGCAAGGGCACAGCAGAAATGTTCCGGTGGAAACGCCACCATGTTCACGAGAACAAGGGCGACATTGATGCGGCCGCCCGAGAGGAAGAAAAGGTAATTTAAACCGTGTGGTGTTAAAATTCTGTAAGATTTCCATATCTGGGCGGGTGAAGATGTTCCCATTTCTTTTGTTGCTTCGTCGGTCAGTTTTATGGTGAGTATATGAACCTGGTAGGGATCTTGAACCAGACCATTCTGCCCAACTCAGTTATTTGAGTTGATTCGTATCTGTTGGTTTGCTGGTGTGAATAAATTGTGATGCAGATCGCAGGACCCTCCAAATTCATACCTCTTAAGCTTTTTCTAATGCTGAATTGTTCTTCCTTTTACTTGATGCACGAACGCCCTCAACATTTTCCTTGGAATAGATCAATCAGCTGAGAGCCGCCCTTGGACCGCGATCCAAGCACGACTCGCAGTTCTGCGATGATCCCTGTTTGAGGAGGTACCTCGTAGCTCGGAACTGGAACCTGGACAAGTCGAAGAATATGCTTCAAGAAACATTAAGCTGGAGATCAGTATACAAACCACAGGAAATACGCTGGGTAAGCACCATGGCCACAACCTGCAAGTTTGTTTAGGTGGAATGTTTACTTATTGCCAATCGCTGCTGTTTTAGCATGAAATAGCCAGTGAAGGTGAGACTGGGAAAATATACCGAGCAAACTTTTATGATCGAGAGGGGAGATCTGTTCTTGTTCTTAGACCAGCAAGACAGGTGTGCTATGAATTTATTCTTTTTTAGTGATGATGGTAGTGATTTGTGCATTCACTGGTATTCAAATATTAGTGCGAGCTATTTCTATTGCACTCTTCTAGCTATAAGGCTATTCACTTCAAGTGTGACCTCTATCTCAGAACACAACATCGCAAGACAATCAGATACGTCATCTGGTGTATCTTCTGGAGAATGCAATCCTTAATTTAGCTCAAGATCAAGAACAAATGGTGTGGCTGATAGATTTTACAGGCTGGTCCCTGACTAAAGCAGTACCAGTGAAGACTGCTAGAGAAACAGCAGAAATTTTGCAAAATCACTACCCAGAGAGGCTTTCCAGTGCATTCCTCTACAATCCTCCAAGGATTTTTGGGACCTTTTGGAAGGTTCGTCCTGTGAATTTCCTTTTTGCATATTTTCTTGTCCAAGTATACATTTTACAAGGTCATGAATTAATAGTGATATTATTAGCAATTATAAGGCATGCGAGTGCCTCAAGTGATGTAGTATAAGTTGTTGGTGCACCATTTTCATTGAAATAATTGTGTGCTTCAAATACAACTTGCAGGTTGTCAAATATTTCTTGGATCCAAGAACAGTCCAAAAGGTAAAATTCATCTACCCAAAGAATGAACAAAGTGTAGAGCTAATGCAGAAGAACTTCGATTTCGGCGTCCTCCCCATGGAATTTGGAGGATCCATCGATTACCATTACGACCATGAGGAGAACTCCCGGTTGATGGCCAAGGATGACATCAAGATGGAGTCTCTGTGGGGAATAAGTGGAAAACAGTACCAGTCTACTAATGGCTACTCACCACCGGCAGCCCCAGAACCACTTCCTTCTTCACTACCCAACTGAAGAAGAAAGTCATTGCCCAGCATCTGTTGTTCACTGACCAACTGAAGAAAGCCAACCTAGCGTTTGCCATGGTCTCAAATTAATCCGCGAAGCTATTTTTATTACATTGAGAAGCAGATGATGGGTTTGGGGGTTGAGTAATGCAAGAATAAGGTTGCTTGTGCCAGGTTAGAGTTCAGACCACATTGACTGCTTGTGCAATGTAATAATAAAACCGATAGAACAAGCACTGAAAACTTTTATTGTTTTCTTTTTTGTTGGCTTTTCTTTCGTGAGGTTCAGCTTTCTGATTCTGAAGACCAAGCTCAGGCAAACGTTCTCTATTTGGTTCATATTATGGTTGCTTTCTCAAGAGTCTGACTTTGTAGTAGGAGGCAATTGATATTTGGCTTTCTTGAAAATTTGTATTACTCAAGTCATGGCAACTTCTTCAGTAACCTTCATTGTCTGGTTAGTATAGGTTTTACTAAAAAAATAATTTTTTATTAGAATCTATGTTGTACTCTTCTAAAATTTTAACAAAAACAAAACTATTTGTGTGTTTCGACAAATTTTAGTTTTAAATATTGTGGGAAGTGATCGTTCACAGTTCTTCCAAACAGACACAATGGTGCCACGGTAGTTTTAAGTTAGTATGCGTTCGTATATAATTGTTATGATTACTGTCTATACTTTTTGCAACCTATCATATTAAACACCAATGACTTGTTTTTCCGTCTAAAATTCTACCATGATATATCTTACAGATTTTAGATAACAGATCATGATGTCATTATAAAAAACAATAAATCATGATGTCCATATTTTAATCGACCTGCAACATGCCATGTGACAGGAGGACAATTACAAGTTGAATATTGCATAAAGATCAGAGTTTAACAGCAAAATTCAATTGTCTGTTGTCGAAGCAGAAATCAATTTGAGAAGATGCTGTTTATGTTAAAAGGAAAATGTAAAATTTCGAGTATGTGGAAGTTGAAAACCGCGTCAGATCTCCAATATATTATTAATACTGATATAAATGAAATATATTCAATTTGAGAAGGAAGAAGCTTTTCTAACGAGTGATAATAATGATAATGAATTTGATCAAGAAGGATCTTCGAGAATGATGCTCACAGAAAACATCTTACAGAACCAACTTGCTGCTAAATATGCTTTTTTATTGCTAATTTTTTCCAAGCTGAGCTCAATATCTTCTTTATTCATCTTAGGCGTTACCAGAGAAAAAGACCGGTTACATTATTCCCTATTGGTAACTAACTAATAGTATACCTCATTATTTGTTTTGTAAGAAGCTCCAAATGAACTTGGAGGGGACCAATAGATGAGTACAAGCTATATACCAAATCCACTGGCCTACTATAGAAATTTTAACTAAATTACCTAAACATGAGATGAATGAACATATAATAATACAGGCTGAAATTCCTAAAGACGACACTGGATAATTGATTTTAAAAAACTCATATCAAAGCCCTTTTACCATAATCAGGTTAGAAGCTTTATCATCGAACCATCCCAAAATACCAACATATCTTAAATGGAAGACGAGGATACCCGTTTAACTCAGCCATACCTGCCACTCATCCAGAACGCGAGGCGGCACTTTAATTTTAAATTTCGATTGTTCCATTCACGACGGATTCATTAAGAATCTAGTAGGTCACGCCAATACATTACCATTTGGGTTGGTAGCTTACAGCAGCGCAAACATGACATTGACAAATCTCGAAATCGTCTGCTTAATGAAAAAACAAGACAAACAAAATAAATTATAGCACCAACCTTCGTCTCACGATTGGGAATCTGCATTTTATAGAGAAGACAATACAAATAAAATCGCTGAAATGTCACACTTACTCATGTTGAAACAAACCACCGTACGTTATAAGACAAAATAAACAAAATTGATGTCGGATCATAACACTTGACGGAAATCAAACAGATGAACATAAGGTTGTGATAAAGGAAGGTTGTGCAGGTGACTGCTTAGAAGATAAGCTGTGATATAGGGGCGAAGTAAGGTTGTGCTGCTTAGAAGATGCGGTATGGTTTTCCCATAGAGCTCTTGATGTACAAGCACCTTACCTGTATAGTAAACATAAACATAAATAAATTATCATATGCACTGATAAAGGAATCAGAAATCTTTAATTCTTAAAGATATAAAAGTAAACGTTGGGTGAAGAAATGTTTGGAATAACTATAAGATGTCACAGGATGCTTCAATGAATAACAATATTTGCAAACCACATCAATAAGAGTAACTTTTGTGAAACGCACTAAAGTAGTTATAATCACATAGCTACGAATGAAATGTTATTGATTTATGCAAATAAAAATTCTATATCATTTGAAGCACAATCTATGTGGCTCAACCAACCCTAAACAAGTCTTTTTACAAAATAGAATTATATATGTTTTTGGCAAAAAGAACCGTCCATTTATTCTTCTAGAGTGAAAAGAATAGGATTCCTGATTAGAGAAAGCATCAGCCATTACTATATCAATAAACATTGTCTTTTCTGCACCACATATCCATAAGCATTGTCACTAATTCAAGCATTTTGGGTTTGTGAGAATAAATATTGTTTGTAGTGTGCATTTAGTTTCACATGGGTTAAGTTATATTGTATCGATTATGTTATCTTTATATATAAAGACCCGTGCTTTGTTAATGATATCCAACTTCCACCTATTCTCTTGATTTCAACATGGTATTAAAATAGGTTCACATGTATTCACTCATAGATACTTATAAGCATGTGAATAAAAAATCACAAGGAATAATGTTGGAATAATCCTAAATTGATTAAAATAAAGATTAAACCTAGACTTATATAATGATGAATCCTTTCACACATTATCAATTAATTTTGAAATGAATTTTTAACTTAATATCAAAGCTTAATTTTTGAGAGTCAAAAATGTGCAAGATCAAGGTAGGAAGGAGGAAAACCCAGTCAACCCTCCTCCCAATTGGTCAATGCTATTGTCTCTTTAGCCTAGTCACACCTAAAGGGATGTTCTTCTGTTTACTTGCAACCACCACTCCCAAGTGAGGGTCACCTAGTCCTTGCGATCATTTTTAGCATTATCCCTACATCTCATCCATCCTATCATGACAACAATGCATGCAACCCCTTTGAGGGTTGTCTCCTCTACTACAACCCATCTCTAGGGATATTTTTATTGGGTTGCACCACCCATTCTCCTACATTGAGCACTCCTCACCACTAATCAAACCTCCACTTCTCTGTCCTCACCTTAGACTCTTTCCGTTGCTACTTCCAATTTGCAATACCATCAACACCTATTTCTTCACCATTGAACATTCACTTGTTCCACTCTTGCATGGTGATGAAGCACCCACATTTGTTCTAAGGTACCACCAACACTTATCTTTGTCAACTCTAGTAATCCCAACAACGTCACTCATGGTATCAGCCCTCTTAACCACTACCTCTTCTCTCTCCCATCGTACTAATGGAGCCACTGCTACTATCATTAGGAACAGGGAGATAGATGGTCGTCTAAAAAGGGAGGAAAGAAGAAAAATAATAATAATAAAAGAAAATAGAGATAAAAAGGAAAGAAAAGAAAAAGAGAAGAAGGAAAAACGGAAAGAAAAGAAAAGGACACAAAATTACTGTGTCAAAAAAATGGTGAAAGTAAAAAGAACAAAAAAAAAGGAAAAAAAATTGAGGGTAATTCATATCTACTTGTTTTATTGTCTCTCCATGGTTAGAGGTTCACTATCATTGCCTTTTGTTGCTACTTTTACTGCAGAAATTGTTTTTCTACCTCAAATTGTATTATCCGGTAGTTCTTCTATTGCCTTCAAATGATTAGAAGTTTTCTACTACTATTGCCTCTATATGAATGGAGGTTTAATATTATCTACCGTGTTTCTCTTATTTCAAGTTAAGTTTATTTGTGTTGATATTTCAGTTTGTTGTGATAGTCGGATACTCCAACTTGAAAGGAGTGTGAGAATAAATATTGTGTGGTATGAATTTAGTCCTACATGTATTTTGTATTTGTTCGGTTTCCTCTATATATAAAGGCTTATGCTCTGTTAATGACATCTAAATTCCACCCACTCTATTGATTTCAACAAGGTTGTAAACTTAAAAATGCATGATTGAAACTAAATAGTGGAAAAACATCAATTAGTGACAAAAGTTATTGTTTCAATTTATAAAGGAGCACAAAATCCAGCTACTACCATGCAAAATTAACAAGTACTAATGAAGAGAGAGACTAACCCAACTTTTGCCACAAATATCATTTGACTAATCAGGTATGGAGTATCACATGAATGCTTTATTAAATATAAAATCATACCATATAATATGTTTTTTAGAATATACAAACATGCACAATAACTACCTGATTTTATCTCAAGAAAGCTCATTAATATTAACTACAGGTTTACTTGATGTTTTGTTATTCATTAATTTAAAATTCACAATTCCATTTTTAAGATGATACTAAACAATTAACATTATTTCCATTTAATGTTTGACAAAGTTCCTCCCTTCCTTTTAGGCCTCTATTTTTTTGGATAATGGACCTCTACATTTTTCAAATATCTTACAAATGAAATGATCGAATTTTTCAAAAGAGATTGTTTTCTTAGTCTTTTTAATATTCTAGATAAAAGTGGATAAGTGCAGATGAAAGACATACATTCTGCCAATTCTTCTTCAACAAGGAAACGAGGAAGTTGACAGAAAGTTGAATATTTTGGAAGATTTGCTTGTCCTCCATGGCAACATTTCCAACAGCAACGCCCATGCAGAGAACCTTCTTTAGCTGGAATTTCACAGTAGCCTTGGTCTCGTTAACTTTGGACTCTAGTGATTCCTGGTGTGAAACAAGTGTTGGGAATTTTCCTGCGTTTTACAGAAAAATACCATTTCAAAAACACCGATGTGATAAAAATACATAAAGGTTTATCAACATACAACACTTTTCTATCGGCGAGATGCATCACCTAACACAATCCAAAACTACAACAAACACCAAACAATGTCACTTAAGTTCAATCAAAATTCAATTCATGACAAGCACGACCCATCAGTGCAAGGCAAACTTTTTTGAGGAAAACAAACTTCACGCAGAAAACCCTAGTTACTTGCCTGCCTTGTTAAGCCCAGGACCCAGCAGACGAGGAATCTGTTTTATCACGGCTTCGGATGCCAAAAAGGCATGATATTTCTTAGCCAGCTTCTTGACCAACTTCTTATTTTTGTTCATCTTTTTCAGGCTTTCCACATCCATCCACGGCAGCCCAATCTTCTCGGCCTGAATCCAGTAAAAAAGGAAAATTACTTCACATCACGAAACATCAACGGATCTATTGGACTATCAATCGATTTCTTTAGGTAAGGGAAGAAAAAAAGAGATTACCTCCTCGACGTGCAGGGCATCTCCAAGCATGCAGACCTTCATCTTTGGGCGAGGGATGTGGGCCAGCTTGACAGAACCGCTGAACCGTTTGTCCTTCTGGGGATCATAATTCTTAAGACCGATCTGCAACTCAACCGTCTCCGTGAACTTGCGTTTCTTTTCACGGCTTTCGATCGTAAGCTGGGAAATCGCCTCCCGAAGAACATCGCTTTGCAGCTTGCTGGAAACGCGCACGCACGAAGAATCAAACAAGTACGTAAATTCAGGAAAAAAACATAATCCAATGGCAGACTAGGAAACTGCAACTGATTTCGGCCCCAAAAACCAGAAGTAGACCCAGCAACAGAAACTTGATTTGTGGGATGTACCTCATCTTTAGCAATCCGGTGGACGACCTGTCACTCGAAGAAAAATGAGTGAAATGTAAGATCAAAAATGTACCTGAATCTTTAAGAACAGAAGGTAGAATACCAGGAGTGAAGTTGGATTTCGCATACCTCGGCGTATAGAATCGGTGGATCCGGTCTGGAAGAGGAGCCGAAGGAACAGATGAGATTGGATTTTAATAGGTGGACGGCGTAGTCGAAAAACCCTAGCGGCTTTTTTTTTTAAGAGAAATGTAAATCTAAAATTTTTTATAATAGTGTAAATTTCCAAAGCTTTTTTAAGGGTATTTTTTATCGAAAAGTTTAGTAAATCTGAAAAATAATTTTTAGAGTAAATTTTAAAAATTATTTTTTAAAATTTATTTTTACGTAACTTATAATTATTACCTAAATTTAAATTTTGTTTGTAAAATTGATTTTTTTACTGTATATAAAATTATGAAAATTTTTAAAATAATTACCTTTAAATTTTTTCTGTTATACAATTCCGAAGAAATTGAATTATATCGTGCAAAATCAAGTCTATTTTGTTTAGAATATTTTTTTAGGTAATATTTTAAAGTTATATCAAAATTAATAAAAGTGAATAATAAGGTGAATATTAGTGCAAATATTTTTCTTTTAAATGTAACTTTGAGTTTGTTTAATAAAGATGGCAGATTACGAGAGACAAAAGTTTTTTTTTTTTAAAAGTTAACATGAATCTTGAGATAAAATTTTTTTCTTCTATTTTTCTTTTTATAATTACAATAAATTTTTTACTTTTATTATGTTAAAATATATATGATAAAAATTCTTACAAATTATATTATAAAAACGAAACTTTTGACTTTTTATGTGTACATTTACTTCTTCTGCACATATTTAATGACTATAGTTATAAATTTCAAGAAGGCTATGTGATGATAAGTAATTTTAAGGTTGAATAACTTAGATAACAAAGATAGTGATTGTAGTGATTAATTTTTGGTAATGAAATCTTATACATAAGTCAATTTATGGTAGTTGAATATATGATAAATAGTTGAACATGTACTATTTCTCTCTCTTTTTTCTATATAATCTACATTTCTATTTCCATCGACATTCTTAACTTCTAACTTGTATCTTTACGTAGGCATATCCTTTTTTACATAATTCACGTCTTTAAATTTTTATCTTTACGTTCTTTTCGCACTTTTTTTTACATTATATTTGCCTCTTGCATATATGCATTATTTTCGTGAATTAAGTAGTCGAATACAAAAGTGACTTTTCACGTAATTCCATGAATTGCTCTCAAATGATTATTTTTATCGTATTAAAATTTAATTGTATAAACGTTTTATATATTTTCAGAAAAATTATCCTAAATAATAAAAAACAAATTACTAAAATCTATTTAAAATGGTTTATATTTTGATTTTATTTATTATAAAGTCAGTTTTCAAAGGTAATGAAACAAACTATAAGAATTTTATATAAATTGATTTTATAATAGATAAATTAAAATTAAGGATATTTGAAAAGAGTTCTAAGTTAGTCAAAACTGAAAGGTAAAATTAATTTTGTAAATAAAGTTAAAATTATATAATAATAAAAATAATAAAAATTTATATATTAAAATTTACATAATAATAATAATATTAAATGAGAAAATATTCTTTAGTGGTACCACTAAATTTACTTCTCTAGTAATATCTTTATTCAATTGTTTATGTTTAACCTGAATCATTTAAATTTTTTAATAATTTATTTAATTAGTATGACCTTAGTCTTTATTTTTACGTACATTGTAATATTTATCGTATAGTTGATATTCTTGAGGTCACACTTACGAATTACTATGTTTGATAGTCTTATTGATAACTTCTTTCTCTGCACTTTCATTGGTTAATAAATCGTAAATGTTCATATTAAGATTTTCATAATGTATTACCGCCCTCTTAAATCCAGTCAATTGAATTTCTCTTTGGTATTCCTCTATTGTGTGTTTGTATATATATATATATATATATATATATGAGAAAATGACACAAAATTAAGTATTACAAGAAAAATAACTTTAATAATAGAGGTGTCAATTAGACTAGGCTAAATCACGTTGACACAACCAACAACGTAGTTTAATTGACATGGCATGGGTTAGTGGACTATGCTTGAGTCGATTTTTAAGATTTTTGTGTCGACACGATACGATACGACATTACATAACACGAATTTGGATGACACAATTCAAATCATTCTTCACATGTTATAGTTTCTATGAATGAAATAAATTCTTTTAATATTATTAATATCTATATAATGAATTTTCAAATATGAATTCCTTTGATGTGATAGAATGATGGAAAAAATAAACTTTAATTTTTCTAATTTTATGACAAGAGATTTATTAATAATTTCAGTATTTTTAGTAATATGCGAACAAATTTTCAATATTAGTGAAGTGTGCTTGATAATGGAAAATCAAGGTTAAAGGGAGATATACTAGAAGTCTTGATGTGTATTAAAGATCGAGAATTTACTTGATTTCGTGAAGAAAACTAAATAGTTTGATGAAAGAATTTTCTAATAATTTTAATTTATAAATGTAAATTTTCTTTTTTTTATCAAATATTAATAATGTAAATGTAAGTTTATGTTAATTAATTATTATTTATGTAATGTAATTTTTTCATTTTTTTAAAATTATCTGTAAGTTAAATTTGTAGGTTCATATCAAAAATAATATTTGTAATTTTTTTCTTAAACATAATGATATAGTTTTTAAAGTTGTATAAATTATATATAAATTGATGGTTTGAAATCTTATATTAGATGATTCATATTAAATTTATTATAATTATATAAATATATAATACTAATATTATATTAATTATTTAATAAAATTAAAAATAAATTTAGGTCGATATAATTCAACACGAAGAACGATATGATTAATCGGTACGATCTAATTAAGTTATACTTAGGCTGAAAAAAATCATATAATATACGATATAACATGACCAGATTGTAAAAGAATTAGATTATGTTGGTGACATCTTTATTAAATTTAATATACGATATAATGTCATTAGGAAAATAAATTTTATATTAAAAATAAATTTAAGAATTAATTAAAATTAACCCACGAAACCTAAACATGAACCGAAGCAGAAACCGATTTTTTTAAAGGCCAGAATCCGATCATATTCCCTCCGACTGGTCGGTCATCGTCATCATCCACACCTTCCAATTATCCAAGTGAAGTGCCAGCCCCACCTCAGGGCATAACTCCCTTCCTGCACGCAACTTGCATCGGCGAAACAACCACAACGTCGCACGTTTCGCCGTGCCTGAAGCTTAAGGCCGACAACACCCGATCACCGTTGTGATTAGTTTTTTGAAAGGATCAGATCGTAACAGAAAAAAAGGCGGGAGGGCATGACCTCGCCGGCTACATGGGATGACGCGGTTTGCTAGTGGAGCCGTCACAACTTCGAATCGCATCGCATCGATTCGCAAGTTGGGAACTGATTCCTATTCCCCTCCTCGTTCTAGTTGTTCTCCTTCACATTCTTGTTCACTCGATTCTCCGGCGGTGCGTAGATGCTTATGTAAAGCAGCTCGGATGCAGGTTCTCAAGAGACCTGTCTCCAACTTGTGGTTGCCCTCCTACGCCTCCACATTCGTCCCCCTTCTCGCAGCTAGGGTTCGGTTTGGCATCGCCGCCTTCTGTTCCGTAGCCAAAGGTCAGAATTTTGCCCCCCGGCGAGTTTCTTAGACGGCTTTGTGTCGTTTTTTTCGTACAGGATTGGTCTTCTTTTGTATTCGTGTTTGGTGTGCGAATCACTTCTTTTGTATTAGTGTGCTTTTCTTTCTGTTTTTTTGATTATTGTGTTGGGTGAAACTGTGGAGCAGTGGAGTTGAAGTGATTATTGCACTATCTTTACGATTTGCAGTCAGTAGAGTTCTTGAATTCGTGTTTTCTCACGTGAGTCGCGCATGCTTGTGTACCGTTTGATTCATGCCGCTCCAGTAAGTAGTCCTGATGGTGCTTGCCACCAAATGTGTGTTTCGGCTTTTGTGATTCGTTTCATGTCCAACTAAGAATTTCTGGTTATTGCAACTTGTGCTTTTGTTGGTGGTGGGGATTTTACTCGTGTTTTCCCCCCTTTTCTCTTACTCGTGTGCTATTTATATTCACATATTGTCTGTACTAGGAGACTGTACGATGGATAAGTTTGAGGACGTAAATCGGGCTTCAAAGTTTCAACAGGACGGTTGTGATACTGTTGCCCAGAACAACCATATTTGGTCATCGCGTGAATGCGGCAGGGAGATTGCGATGGAAAAACAAATTTTCTGCAACAGATCTTTGAATATGAAGAACATTGTTGCAGTGGGCTTTGATATGGATTATACGCTGGCTCAGTACATTCCCGAGACATTTGAATCTCTTGCATATAATGGCACTGTCAGGAAGTTGGTTTATAACCTAGGGTACCATTCCGAGGTATGTGCACATGCTATGTTTCCTTTTTGTACAGTGCCATATTAAATGAGTCATGTCATATGCTAATAGTGCTGTTGGGCCCATCTTTTTTCAGCTATTAGCATCGTGGTGTTAAAAAATTATGAATATTTATTTACTGCATAAAAAATTGAAACATGCTTGACTGCATTAATATTTAGTAGTGTTGTTGGGCTGCAAGTATTTAGGCCATGTTGAATCTGACAATCAGGTAATACTCATATTTGCATCAAATCATGTCAGAATAAATCTATGCTTGTTAACCATGAATTGGATAAATATTTTAAAAATAAGTCAAAAATTTCTCTAAATTCTGTCATTTATTTATGCTGTGTCAGTCATTATCATGTTATCGTTTGTGTCAAAAATTGTAAGGTCTTACCATACTGGTTCATATGCTTCTGTTTTTCTGGGTATTCTTGGACTACAAAATTCACTTGCCTCCTGCATTTATTTGATGTCCCCTCCTAAGTGAGAACCTGGTCTAATTTTTTTAATGAGTTTGTTTACTTTGAATCCTAGTAATCTAGTACGAAATTTAGTTTAACAGACTGTATTATACTTCTCTTCACCATCATCATATGTTTTAAATGTGTTTAAGTAAAAGGTGTGTCAACCATAAACTTTCACGTGCCTTTGCATCAAGGTTTGGATAAAAACCTCACACATTTTGGATGTGGTTTTAGTCCATCTGAATATATATGAATATGCTTGTTTCGAGGATATTTTTGACTTGCCTTTTATTTTTTTGGAGCATATTATAGTCAAAAAGCATTTCCTTGACACATGATGGCAAATAACGAAAGACAAACTTTGGCCATGTTTGTTAACACAACTTCAACTTTAACTCTATACAAATTCTAATATGTTATCATCACCACATAAATTCTTATATATAAATTTTCATCTCATAATTTACTATATAGTTTTAACATTATCTGTGAAATTACCTTTAACTCTAATTCTTTGCAATTGTTACAGTTGAAGATGAAGTTGGAGTTCTGTTAACAAACATGACCTTTAAGTGGTCTTGTTGAAATTTCAAAGAAGAAGATTGCCACTAATTGGCCCAATAGCTTCTTAAAACCCATCTTTTAAGCATTGACAATACGGACCAAAGTATTCAATGGCATCAAAATACCAATTCCACATTTTTTTTGAAACACTAAAGCTGTATAAAAAATACTCATTTATGACTAAGTTCTTGCTGACTTCTTGTGTTATGCAGTTATTCACAATTATCATAGAAGTCATATGACTCATTATGGTGGATGCTGAAGTGCATGCCATATGCCATATGTTCCTACATTTTTGTACTCTTGTCGTGTTGTTGAAAATGTTGTCATTGTTATTGTTTAACCCATTGTTGTAAAAAATGAAAAATGGCTGTTTAAACATTTTTCTTCTCAATCCATTTCATTTTTCGGAAAAAATGTGGACAAAATGGTTTGGAAATGGCCATTTTATTCCCATTTTCCGAGAAAATGACTGTTTTTCCATTTTTTTCCATTTAAATAACCTTTTTTAATTTTTTAGATTTTAAATCTTGAGTTGTTTTCAATGATAAAATTTCACTATTTTGTTATTTATTTTGTTGCATATGAATTTAATTGTACTTTTTATGTATTTAGTTATGTTTTGAATTTAAATATTCGTTATTGAGAGATAATTACGCAGTAAAAATATGTTTTTGAAATTGTAATTTATTTATTGAATTATTTTGAGGATTGTGATACTTTTCTGTTTGGAAATATATTTATATTTATTAATTTTTTTATTTATATTGTTGTTTTCAAAAAAGACCCTTTTAAAAAAAATTTAATTTTTAATCCATATGATGTTTGTTTCCCATTTTTTTACAACACCGATTTAACTATTTTTTATTCTACAGTAAGATATCCCTGATTTTGTAATACTGAATTATTAATGTTCACAGCAAACCATTTTCCCTGTCATTTTGTTGAGATTGACACTAGTGGGGTGGTTAAGCTTAAGTCATTTAGATTTTTTACCTGAGTCCTAGGTTTACCATGAAAAGTCAATTATCTCACGAAACTCTAAGTGTTACAGTTTCACATTTGAATGCACATTAGTATCAGATAAACATAATGTGCTTTGTTTACTGCAGTACTTCTTTTGATGATGGGTGTTTTGCAAGTCGTCCCCACTTCCCACTCATAAGTTTACGTTGGTTTTGTTTTTCCTTGTAATTCTGCAGTTACTTGAATGGAAATTTGATTGGAAATACATGGTCAGAGGTCTTGTTTTGGATAAGAAGAGAGGCAATGTATTGAAGGTTAGTGTTTGTCCTTGTTTTGTTTCTTTTTCCGATATTTAGTGTGCTTGCTTCTTGACCTTAAACATAGAATTTGTGGATGCCTTAGATATTGAATTAACATAGTTGACATTTAAATCTCTGTTATTTAGTTGAATGTATTATATGATACCTGTGCATACAATATTTCTGTTTTGAGCATTTATGGACCTAATTCTTATAAATTAGACCTGTGCGCACTATAGCATCACAACATATGTGAGTAAAAGTTGTATATCATTATATTTATACAAATTTCTAATGGAAAAGATAGACAGGCAATATTGTTTCCATTCTTGTGCATGACCCATTCTTTCTCTTTTTTGTGTGGTAAGGCAAATTCATTAAAAGGAAAATGTGCAAAAGCAACCTGTCAACATGATAGATGCAAGCAAAAAAACAAGCTAGTTACTAGAGACCAAACACTCAACACATGTTAGAAGAGGAAAACAAGAAGGCAATGAGACTTGAATAACAAAGACAAATAAAGTCCCATCAGGTTATCCTTAGGGAGAAATAAGTCTAAGCCAATCCAAGATGTTCTAGTTAAATATGGACTGCTTGCATCACTTCCCCTAAGTCCAATCAATCACCCTTAAGAAGAAAGAGTCCTATTTATCAAAATCTAGTAATCTGATTTTCAAAAATTCTCTTATTCCTCTCTGGTCACTGAAACCACCGTATCACATATGGTAAAGCACAACCAGACATATCTGAAATACCTGTTGGCCCCCCTTATCATAGTCCAATTGTCCCATAAGTCATCCATTTCCATCATCTCACACCACTTCCAGGCCAACCAAGGATCTCCACCATCCCAAAATAATAATGAACTACTCTTCCTGGATGACACATAAGGAAAGCATCAAATTTTCATAAATCATGTATGGCGTCAGAGACCTTTTCTATATGTTATATGGTTGGTGGGGCCATGGACTAATTTTTGTATGGAGAGAAAATAACTAGTTTATGATATTCATTAATTACTAAAATGTGAAATTGCTGTTCCCTTTGAAGATGATGTTATTATAAGTGGGTGCTAAACCAGGTAAAAGGTCAACATGGTTATATAAAAAAAAATTCAAGAACCAAATGAAGTCCTTCACTGTTAGGGTAAAATTTCTTTTTTTCTTATTTAAGGTCTTCTTGACATTCATTGTAAAGAAAAACAAGCAATTGATTTCTTCAAATTAAAAATAAGCAGGTGGTCTGCCAACAAAATTTTATCTAGTTTATGACCAATAGAAGGGTAGTTTTTTTTCCTTTTTAAAATGTATGATGTTTTTGTATACAGATTGACTATAGTGGTTTGTTTTCTTTTATTTTAAATGTTTATTTCCCCATGTGTGCTTTGCCTGTGGCCTCTTCAATCTGTAATATCTGACCACCAGAAAAGTTCTATAACCTTTCAGTGTAATGCTAAATTTTTGATGGGTTTCCTGTCCAATTATTGGTTTTTTTTTCTTATTAAATTTGAGATTGCTTGTATCTTCTTACTTTTCTAATATGTATTCCAACTTATGACAATTTTTTTGGTTTGTTTTTTTTATGACTTACTGCAGATGGATCGACACAAATATGTGAAAGTTGCCTATCATGGGTTCAGGGAGATGAGCAAGGATGAGAAAATTGCCACTTATGGAACCACCTTAACACGGGATTCTTTTGATGAGCCAGACTATGCTCTTATTGACACACTTTTTTCTCTAGCTGAAGCATACTTGTTTGCCCAACTTGTTGACTTCAAGGATGCTTACCCTAGCAAAGTTCCCTCTGGAACTGAGTGCGTGGCATTTTTTTCCATTTATGAAACATATTAAGATGACAATATTTTGAGTGTTACAAATACTTACATTTGCCATTTCAATCGGAATAATGCTTTGCTGTATTAATGATTTGGTAATTTATGATGCTGGCCTTGCTGGAGTGCCAAGTTAGTTGAATATTTTATGCAGCATGCTATTTCTCCCTCCTATTCCTAAAGATTGGTTTCATTAGTTTGTCCGTTTTATACTTGCCCATTTGTTAAAGAGATCTTTTATTGCAGCTATAGTCAGATATATAAAGATGTACGAGCTGCAGTTGACTTGTGTCACCGTGATGGGACTTTGAAGAAAATGGTTGCAGATGATCCTGCTAAGTAAGGCTTTGATGAAATCTCTCTGCCATTAGAATTGTTGATAGAATAATGATTACCTTTTCTGTTGATAAAATGGTATTCTCATAATCTTTATTTCAAATGTTGAAAGTGTAGCAATGATTAATAAAAAGGCTTAGGTTCTTGTAATAAATATCTACAAACATCCCTCCCATTTGTATCATAAAGGATCTAGAGCCACTTCTATATCTTATCTTAGTCTATAGTATTTCATAACATTTGTTATGGAGCAGGGATAAAAGTTGGTCATCCAATGGTACGGCTTGCCCATTCTTTCTAATCTTTGACAATAAAAACCTCCATTGTCTATGCCTTTTCTTGCCAATGATTGATTTGAACAATATCAATATTTTATTTTGTAAAAATGATATTTATCTCCTATTTCTCACAATGAAAGATGAACTGTCCTCTTGGTGATTTTGTATTTTTGTGGTCCAAGTAGCTGTGTGCAATCAATCCCTCTCCTTTTTACCAATCTGCAACAGTTCATCTGCTAGCCTGCTTATTTGTTGTCAAGGTCACTGGTAGGTTCTGCTACACTGACAATGCTATCTTGAGTTTTATTGGCAAGTTGCATGTATAGGACCAGAATTTATTAAATCAACCTACATTGAATACTATTGTATGACTTGTAGGAAAAATTAAAAGTAACAGAAAGAAAATTCCAACCAATCTCACCTTAAAACTAACTTGTTGCCAATTTACATGAAAAATGTGAATCATTATTGCTAATAATCTGGACAAGGAAACCATAAACCAAAACCCTACGAAGTGCAAATTTTACTGAATTACTTGTATGATGATCTGTAGATATTCTTTCAGTAAAATATGCTGTGGCATCTTGCCTTCATTCAGAAAAAAAGGTGATGCAACTATTTGCTTATTTTCTAGGTATATAAATGAAGACATGTCAATTGCACCCATGCTTCAGATGCTTCGAGACTCAGGTCGTGCAACTTTCCTGGTAACAAACAGGTTAGTTTTTATTTTTAGACCATATTTTTGTGTGATTTTTCCGTTGCTCATTTCATGTTACATGGCTCTTGTCGGTTGTCTCTTTACCATGCATTGTTTTATGTAAAATTCAAATTTGGTGCTTTGAGTAGCTTAGTTAAAGGGGCTTATTGCAGTTTATGGGATTATACGACTGTTGTGATGAATTTCCTCTGTGGAGGTGGTACTTCAGATGCTGGCATTTCTTCCAGTTTTGAATGGCTTAAAAATTTTGATGTGGTTATTACAGGCAGGTTAGATATGCAAATATTTTCAATAATGTACCATTTCTTTAATTTCTGGTATCTTGACATTGGAATTGTCGAGGAAAAGGAAGTGACATTTGTATTATTTATGCAGGGTTAACACTATAAATAGTGATTGCATTATAGGATATACATGCATTCTAATGTTGGACTATTACTCAAACTAACGTTACCTAATTAGGATCCTTATAAAGTTTCATTTATTCCAACAATACTCTTAGGTGTGCTATTTGGTTGGCCATTTTTGAGGTTTTTTTGTCACAAAAACTTCTAAGAACAAAAATGCTGAACCAAATGAGTGAAATAAAATTTGCATTTTTGAAAAATGCTGCATTTGTATACAACATAAAATGCTCTAATCAAAAACACTACTTTAGATAGTGTTTGAAAAGTGCTGGTGTTTTATTATTTTTTACTCTCAACCAACCCACATATCTTTCACTTTCTTCTCACTAATGCATCTTGTCTTCACCTTCCTTTTCAAGCATAATATTATGTATTAACATAATATATATTAAAAAAATATATTACGTTAATATATAATGTATTATTTTTGTATAAATTTTTTAAGTATTATATTTATAAATTATTTATATATAATAACAACTAGAAATGAAATTTTTTTATATATGTAAAGTCTATTACAATATAAAATATGCCATATAATAACATAGAAGGTATAACACTCCTTTTACAAAAAAGGTTCAAAAATACTGCATCAACCAAACACCATTATCCTTTGATCAAAAGTGCTAGTTGAAAAACTCTACACCAAAATACAACAAAAATGCCAAACCAAACACATCCTTACTCTAACACAATTAATTTATGATGCCCTAGTATGGGTAGAGGTACTGGTGCTAAGGTGGTATAAGTACAAACATAAAAATTTCAAATTTGATGATGTGGATATGGATATTATTATTGCTTAAAATGATAAAAGTACATGACTTGAATACAAATTAGACAATAGGTATTCATCTAGATGCATTTGAAAAATTGAGAAAATATACATTATAGCAATTTACACTCACACAATATAAAAATTGGTCCACACTCAAGAATACATACATGTACTTATTTGAAACTTACGTATATGGTATTTGATAAATACAGGAATGGTGGTATGGTGAAGCATCTGGGTATCGTAGTGACTAATTAGTATTTAAGATCATACGTTTTAAGGTGAGTGCTCAACTCATTGTTCTTGCCTTGTTTTTATTGAGTGAATCCTTTGCGAAATCCATTTAAGTATATATATTAACTTTTTTAAATATTTTTTCTTAAAAAAATTAAATATAAATTTTTGATAGATTACTAAAATACCCATAATTATTGAAATATATAATTATTTATATTAGTAAAATACTACACATTATATTTTTGATGTTATCTTTGGTAACAATAGAGTTAAAAAATATTCATAATTATCATTAGATATGTATAAATATGTAATATATGCTTAAAAAATAAAATAAAATAATTATCAAATGGCCACCTACGTGTGTAGGTATTGGAGGCACTCTAGAATTCGGGTACCTTAAAAAGTATGTTTAGGATGCATGGCTTGCAAAAGGTTCTTACTCAACTAAAACAAAAATAAAAAGGACAAACCTACTGCATGAGGCTCCCACTATGTGGGGTTTGGAAAGGGTTTAATTGTACACAACCTTAGCATTCCATTTTGTCTCACTGTGTATATTTCACCATGCTCACCACTCTTCACTTTGAAGTTCTCCAAGTTCTATACACGGCTATAGTTCCATGAGGCTCCCACTAATGTGGGGTTTGGAAAGGGTTTAATTGTACACAACCCTACCACCATAAATGGAGAAACTCTTTCTTTGGAATTGTACACAACCTTAGCATCCCATTTTTGTCTCACTATGTATTTTCCACCATGCCCACCACCCTTCATTTTGAAGTTCTCGAAGTTCTATAGATGGCTAAAGTTGGTAAGATTTTATGGATCAAGCTATAAATCAGATGTACTAACAAAATTAATCTTTGTCAGCTCAAAGCCCAGTTTTTTCCTTGAGAACAGTGCAAACATATTTGAAGTTGAACCTGAATCTGGAATGCTTCTTAATACTGATAACGGGATGCTTCTTCCTCAGGCAAGTAAAAGAAAATTTATAAGTTTCCCTCAAAATATAGATCCTTTTCTTGCTCATCATTGTCCTCTATCCTTTCTGGTGTTTAGATAGGAAGCACGTCTCCACGGTTACCACCTAAAAATCTAAAGAAAGCTTGCAAAGTCTTCCAGGTATCTTATTTATATGCATGCTTAGTTAAGCCTAGGTGCTGTGCATGAATAATTTGGGTCACATATTGTGTATCCTTAAATATTCACGTTTCACTTTCAGGGAGGAAATGTGACTCATTTGCATAAGCTACTTTCAATCGAAACAAGTACTCAGGTACTGAATGACATTGCCTTTAAGGTCAAAGTACATGATCTTGTTTCATTATATTCATGGTTCATTATGTTAATTCATTTGAAATCCTCCTTAAGCTATCACATATGTTTATATCTTTGTGTTATTTTCAGCACTTAACTATGTGTTTTCTCACAGTTTGAGATGGGTATGTATCATGTAGATATACTAGCTAGTTATTTCTTGTTTATTTTCTATTTCATGGTTTTTCAAGAATAGCAACAATTTTCAGGATTCATATTGACAAGGTTTTTATAAGTTTTTACAGCTGACTGTCTACTAACACCATCCCTCTTTTATTTAGACTTAGGATCGACTATAAAGGGATGAAACACCATAGATTTAGTTTTTTTTCAAGAGCTGAAATTCATTAAAAAACCATGAAATAAGGAAAAATGAAGTAGCACAGCACAAGATTCTAGCTACAATCGAAGGTTGAGGTTTTCTTCTTTTGTACATGGAATACCATGAATTAATCTTATCTTCAAAAAGCAATTGTCTGTTTGTCTTGTCATAGCTTTCTAATGACATTCTCTGCTTTCGTTGGATATCTTATTGATGATCTATGAATTAATATAATATCATAATTTATTATTAAAATGAGAAATCTTTTATTTTCAAAAAGCCTAAGTGTTTTCAACGCCTGACATTGACCAAACTTGTGCAAATTCAATGTTATTTGAATATAAAAAACCCTTTCCACTTCCTAATCCAAATAAATCATGGTGAACAAAGCCTCTAGATTATATACCAAAATGCACATGGTATGCCACCATCCAATGATATTATTGTGGGTACTTCAATAGCTTTTAGTTAATCCCAAAAAAATGAGGTTTCCTTTAGTACTTTTCTAAGACATCATATCAGATCATCTACCTTAAGTTTGTTGAGTTATTGAATTTGTTGCAAGCTAAATGTTCTAATTTGAGGGAGAGTGTTAGAATATTAGGGTTAGGTATTGTACATGGGTTTAGTCTCACATTGTTTGTATTTGTTCTTTTAATGTTATCTCTATTTGTAGAAGTCTTATATTTTAGAAACGAATCTATTCACTTCTACCACTCTTTTGCATTTCTAGACAAACCAAACTTTAACACCATGTTAGAGTTTGAAACAAAGTCATGTCTATGGAAAAATAAGAGTAGTCAAACCTTAACTGATATAGTCAGGGGTTTGGTTTGTTACTCGCTAACAATTGTGCATTACATGTAGTGTCTTCATTGAGAGATTATTCTAACAGTGAGAGGAAAGGGGAGGAGTGAGAGAGAGTCAAAGACATGAGTTTCTTATTACTCATGGTGATCTCTCCTTTAGTATCAAAGTAGTTGTGTTTAGTGGGTTAGGCAACAATGTCTGAGGAATTGTATGGATGTTCGATCCTATTGAGTAGAATTGCCGGTTAGCATATTTTGCATCAAAGGACCACTTGGTATCTTACAAAAGTTCGATCCTATCAAGCAGACTTGCTGATCGATATACTGAGCATCAAAGGAACTCTTTTTTTATATATTTTTTATTTTTGTTAGTTGTTCTACACATGCATGTCACATGTTGTGGATGTATTTATACTCCACAGGATTGTGCCAAGGTAGGCTGGTCGAATAAAGCAAATCCCACACCTTTATTCCATCAACTTTTCTCCTTGAACCCTAATTCTAGTCTCTTCTCTCTGAAACTCTCTCTCTCCTTTCCTTATGGCTCTCATAAACACCTGCCGAAAGGACTACAATACCATTGCAGGTTCTGCTGGTATCAAATGGGCACAAACACCCGTCGGAAGGACATTTAAGCATACTTTTTGCTTAAATGATAAATATTTTCCTTTCTATTTGTTTCCATTCATTTTCAAGTGTACAAACCTCTTTTAACTATTTTAGTTTAGTTGTTAGGTCTAATGTTGGTATAGGCTAGTTGGATCTAGGACAATGCAAATGACATGAGAGCATGAACTTGCTTGAAGAATGTTAAAAGTTAAAACTAAGTACTACATTCAAGAAGTGGGGGCTATCTCTAGATTCCTGCATAGCCTAATTATGATCATGGACTTTGACAAGGATGTTAAGTGTTCAAATGAAGGAGATTGCAACCTCTCAAGGTTTAGCCTTTCCCACTCTCTAAATTGCCTTCTACCTCTATCTAACCATGAGTGGCAAAGCAAACCTATTACATTTATGATACAAAATGCATCAAAAGCGTTAACTTAGATTAGGTTAGAAGATTGTAATGGAAATGACATTTTGGTATAAAGTTAGGTTCTAGAAAGGCATACCAATAAATAGATATTTTGCAGTTGCGTACATGGAAATAAAAGATTTTACAATGGCATGCAAGCAAAAATAGACCTACTATTTTTTGAATTTATTGTCTAATAATATAGATGCTTCTCAGATGCAATTTGCACATGGTTTTTACCAGTATATATTAGTTATAACTTGCTTTTTACAAAGGAAGTTTACCCTGGTACCTAAGCTTTTTGTGAATATATTTGCAAGTTTTGAAGATTGTATGTGTAGAGTGGTAATAACCACATGCAGTGGCAACCAACCTCAATATACAATGTATGCTCAAGAAAGGTTTGTTGACAATAAAGATTATCATTTGAATGTCACAATGCATAGGTATAGGAGCTTTCACCCTGGGAGGGGGGAATTGCATATGCAAAAAGGAACTAGTGGCAGGGTGTGATTGCATGTGACAATGTGGGTGACAGGGTGAGTAGCATTAACTACAGATCAAGTGGGTGGGACTGTGGAAAGGAAATTGAAACCTAAAGGCTGGTACCATGAGAAAGTGTTCTCGATTGCTATGAGAGGGATTACATATCTACAAGGTGTTTACATCAATATGCAATAATTTGTATAACATCCACATCACATACATCATGGATGGAAATGAATCTAAGTGAATTCCTTGATTCAATGGTATATACTTCATGGATTCTCTCTTCAGAAGTGTTGATGATAATTTGTTTGGCATTAAAAAAATCATTACTAAGGAGTCAGAAGCTTATTGGCCAATTTTGGCACTAGTTCAATGTAAATGCAGTAGAATTCAGGTTTATTAGTCAATTCAGTTTCTCTCAAAAATTTAGGTTGTACTTAGATGTAAAAGTGGTCAGCTTGTGCACTTATGATAACATTTGCAGGTTCTTTATGTTGGAGATCATATCTATGGAGATATTTTACGAAGCAAGAAGGTTTTAGGTATGGTGATTATCTTTTCCCTTTACTTTTACATTTTCTTGGTTCACTAGATACTTAAGGCATGCATCCCTTGATCTTTTTTGTATATGTTCTATCATATCTGTAGCTATTCCGTACTTACATTCCTTGAGATAGATCTGAGCCTACTAGTAATTGTTATATTCTTCAAAATATCAGGGATGAGTTTTCTTATTTGTGTGTCTGATGACATAATATTTTTTAGCACGTATCCATGTTTTTTCTCCATATGCTTTAGCTTTAATACGTGCTTCATATTACACACCTTAATTTTTGTTTTCTAAGTCAGAATATTTTGTCACTGGAATGCTATTAACAGGTTGGCGAACAATGCTTGTTGTTCCAGAGCTTGAGAGAGAGCTACAACTTCTCTTCCAGACCAAGGATATGCGTAAGGTACTACAATGTTTGTTTTTATCTTTTAAGAAAAGAGACACAAATAGCTACAAAATCAAATGTTTTGAAGTTTATAGAATGGCACAATTTGGTTGTTATCGTTTTAGCTTACTTTTTGGCAAATAGCATTATATGTCTGTTGATGTCAACTCTAGTTTCAATATTTAATAGTAACCGGAGTTATGAGCTACACGAACAAACATAGCTATGGTCTTTTCATAATTTTTCTTGCCAAGAGTAAGCAACTTTTAATGAAAGTATGTTTTAGTATTGACTTTAAGTCTTTGCCATTCACTATCTTTCATAGCTGATGTGTGCCCATCATACTTCAAGTTTTTTGGCCATGACTAAGAGGCTAATAAGAAGTTTAATGTCGGTGCTGAAAGACCATTGACAATTAAGAATGACATCTGATTCTTGTTGAAAGTACCATGTTGAAATGATAGATATCATAGGAAGTGTGAATGTGTGACCACTTAAACAAGTAGATGGAAATAGAAAATGTGAAATTATATTTACAAAAGGCTCTTGTTTAAGTCTATTTTTGTTTGTACTAATTATAGATCAAATAATTAAGGAAATTCAAGGAGAAATATCTTAATGTATGTTATTTATTGATGACATAGTTTTGGTTGACAAAATTAAGGTGAGAATTAGTTCTATATTAGAATTATGGAGAGATACTTTAAGGTTCAAAAGATTTAAATTGAGTAGATCAAAAGTTGAATATATGAAGTGTAGGTTTTACAAAAAAAGGAGCAATAATGAAAATATATGATTAGATGGTCATGAGATTCATGAAAATAAAGCTTTCAAGTACTTAAGATCTATAATAAGTAGTAATTATGAGGATGCTATTCATATAGTAAAACTTTTATAGAAATTATAAAGAATGCTATTCATAGAATTAAGGTAGGGTAGATGAAATGGAGAAATTTTTTCTAGAGTATTTGGTGATAGGGGGATACTCTTAAAATTAAAAGAAAATTTCTATAAAACTATTATTTGCAAAGTATGACCATTTGTAAATAGTTAGTGTTGCAGAAATGCAATGTTTAAATGACTAAGTGGTAATACTACAAGGGATAAACTAGAAAATGATTTTAAGGGAAATATGAGTTGCACCAATTAAAGATAAGGGAAAATCAACTGAGATGATTTAGTTATATTCTTAAGAGACCAAATGATGCACCTACTAAGAGAAAAAATTAATTAGTATAAAGGAAACTAAAAGAAATAAAGGAAGTCCTAAAATTACGTAGATAAAATAGTAAAATGACTTAAATTACGTATTTAGTAGAAAATATAGTGATGGATATAATAAACTGAGAGAAATGATTCATTCTGTAGGAGGAAGAATAATGCTAATGTTGAAAGTCCAAATGAAGATACTGCCAGAACATTTGCTAGAATGACATCCAATTCTATCAAAAGTAACATATGAAAGTACTAGATATCATCAGAAGTGTGTGTGTGACACCAATTGAAACAAATAGATGAAATAGTATATGGTAAAACATGCTTCATGAAATTATTTCTATTGCAAAAATATTGAGGATGAAATTAGTGTACCAATGAAGAGGAAAGAGAGCTTAAATCTGGATCAAACTAAAAAAAGTAAAGGAATATTGAAAATTACATGTTTAAAAACTGTAAAATAGATTTGAAATCACAGTCTAACAGAAGATATAATGGTAGACGGGAATGATTGGACAGAAAAGTTTACATTTTGACTCATGCTCATGATCCCATAAGTGAGATTTTGATTGATTATTCTCTTTAGTTTTTAATATAGAAATTATTATCTTTTTTTTTGTTTTACTTCAAACAATGTTGAATCATTAAGTTTTGGGCATTCCACTTAGTTACTTCTTCTTTTTGATTTCAGGACCTTAGGCAGTTAAGAAAAGGGAGGGATATTGTGGAGGACGAGATGCATTATCGTAGTTGGTCCCTCAAGTAATCAGTCTCATTTAGACTATTGGAGAATTCTTAATGTTGGGAGGGATTCTTTCTGGTTGGGTCTGGACCATTTCGGTCCACTTTCATATTAATGCAATTGTGTGGCCCACAGTGGTGCTGTTTTGTTGCAGTTGTGGCCTCACAACTGCTGCACATTGTGAGGACCATTTCAGACCAAACTGAAATGGGAAAAACCTACAATGTTAGAATTTGTATATTTTGAAAAAATTTAGATTGTAAGATTGTATATTTTCTTGTTTCATGCTTGTATTTTTTTTTTACTTATTTTATTGCTCTGGATTTTTATTCTTTGCTTAGGTTTGATGTTCTTGATGAGAATGAAAGGGAGAAGTTATTGGCTGCACTTCAAAAATGGGAGGTATGCATAGCCCTTATAATTGAAAAGATCTAAGTTGTTAGTTTGTGTTTGTAACCATAAATAGGATGCAATCCAAATGAATAAGTTGCTTTTCTGATCAACAGGTTGAAAGAGATGAAGTTCGTAACCTACATCAGCAAGCTCAGAGAGAATACCATCAAAGGGTGAAATTTTATGTCTTTATTTTGCTGTTCTTTGCCCATTACATCATCCAATAGTGGTTTATTTTGCTTTAGAAATAAGAAATCTCATCGAGGGATTAAGATATAGGTTGGAGAAGTTAATTTGTTAAATTAACAAGTTACAGGTGGTTTGTTGTTTTGTTACTGTATGTATATGTATACATCTTACACATTTTTGGATTATTGGATGATGCTCATCTTGAATAAGAGTCATCCATTGTGTTCCTTAAAAGATGAAAATAAATTGTGCATCTTGGTAAAAGTGTGTACAAGCTTGGTGGTTGAGTACTTGAAAGTTGAAAAGCATAGTTTAAGATTTTTTGTATCAATTTCCTCAAAATGATCAGTTTGATCCCTAATACATGGTTTTGTTAAAGACAGTGGTATGTGGATAACACCATTGTAAAGATTTTGGTGGAACTAGAAACAATACTTGTTTGGTTTCTGTCCCCTTTGTTTGGCTTCAATTCTAAGGGTATGTTTGATAATATGAGCTCTTACTACTGTAAGTCTGTAACAACATTGTTGGACTAAAAAGAAAAATGACATTGAATTTGCACAATCTAAGAATATATGGATCCCTATTTATAAACTCATCTAAATCCTAACAATATATGGATATCCATTCATTAACTTGTTTGATTGTTAGAAATAGTGAAAAAAGATTTAAAATTATTGATATAATTCTAACATTGAAAATTATTGAAAAAAAGATATAATTTGATTGCAAATCAATTATGGATAGAAATAAATAGAAGGAAATAATTCATGTGCCTGACACCGCATAGTGGGATAAAGGCATTTGATTATTGTTGTATAAAGATTCACCATCTTTTAAGGCTAATGTTGAATTTTTTAAGAACAAAATTAGTAATATTTCTTCATTTTGAGGATCTTTAAAGAGCAACAATATGTTGTATGTTATTTATAGATGATATGGTAGTTTTAGTGGATGAAATCTGCATAGTAATTAATGCTGATTTAGAATCATAGAATATACCTTAAAATCTAAAAAAAATAAAAATGGCTACGATTAGGTACATGGGCAAACATTTAGCACATGAACTACTAATTTGGATAAACATTATATCCTCGAAAGGTTCCCAAATGTGTGTTAGAGTCTATTATGAATAAATGGATTTTAAGGGTGTTGTGAGTTTAGTCTCACATTGATGAAGTTATGATTGCCTTTTCTATGTAGCCTACATATAAAGAGACATTGTTTACTTATGAATGATATATAACTTCTACCTTATATTTTATCTCCTGACATAGTATCGGTACTTAGGTTTTAACCAACTACCACCACTAGTAGCCTTATTGAGGTTTCCACCACCAGTGCTACTTGTTTCCTATCCAAGTCATTTGCTCCTTTCCTCATGGTCACCAATCATCATTGTCATCTAATCATCCATCCCCAATGTCAATTACTTGATTTTTTACTATCACTAGTTGTCACCACACTTTCTCTCCCCTTTAAACACCAATTGTCACTCATTGTCCTTCACTCGTCCATTACTTTGCCATCAACCTACTCCAATCTTGTTCATTGTTGTAACTACTCTCCACTTCTACTGCATGTGGTTCCCAACCTTCTTGGATTTGTTCACCCCTTGCTCTCACATACAGTATCGATGCAATTGTGTTGATTATGTTGCATGTTGGCTATTGTCTGAGACGTTTTGGATCCTCTTGCACTGAGCTAAGTGGGAGTAGTGTGCTATTCTCTTGTCTTCTTTGCTTTATCCCTCTAGCTTTTTGGATCTATCGTTTGATGATGAAATAGAAGAAAGCTACGTGTTGCAATTGTTGGGTTGTCGATTGTATAGGAATGAAGTGAATGAAGAAGCAAAGAGGGGAAAGAAAAAAAAGGAGAGAGAAAGAAAAGAAAAAAAAAGGGAAATAAGAAAGTGAAAATGAAAAAGGAAAGGAAAAAAAGAAAAAGGAAAAAAAAGGAGAAAAAAGGGAAAAAAGAGGGGAGAGGGAAAAAGTGGTGTAAGTTTAAAAAAAAACAAAGAGAGAAAAACAAGACAAGAAAAAGTCTTTTAATATTTTGTTTTCAATCTCTAATAATTTAGTTGTACTTTTCTCATATGAGTGTTGACATTGTAGAAGTGTTATTCCACCAGAGTTGTATTTTCTAGAAATTTAGTTTAATGTTGAATAGTATTGTCCTATTATTTGTGCTGAATGATTGATGATAGTTGTGTTAGTATTTTTAGAAGCATGTTTTGTATGTCTTTTAGTATGTATAGATATTCGTATGTTAGTTGAATCTAATGATATCAATAATGAATCAACCAATTAGTATATACAAGTGTTTGTATGTTGACTAAATTTAATGATGTCAATAACAAAATAGTATGTATACCTATTAAAGTGCAGTCGTCTAAGTTTTGACCATTTTCTTGCTTATACAATATTGTTACTATTTTTAGTTAGTGTCTATTTGTTATGTATCTCTTTATTTAATTTGTTTATGTATAAGTTTGTTGCAAACTAGATGCTTTGGTTTGATGAAAAGTGTTGAAGTCCATGAATAAATGGATCTTTAAATAAATCCTAAGTGTATTATATATTTTAAATGGGCTTAATCTTACATTGCTAGAAGCCTTGAATTATGATTGTCCCTTTTATGTAGTATCTGAACAGAGAGATATTATTTATTTATGAATGATATACAACTTCTACCTTATTTTTTGTATTATAACAATGAGCATTTTAGAGATCTAGGATCCATAACAAATAAAAAGAGGATATTAAGGAAGGTGATTTTATAGATTCAAAATAGATTGGGTGAATGAACACTTTTGAAGTGGATGAATGTTAATGTTTGAGATATAATATATTAAGAAATGATTTCATTTGAAGTAGAGTAACGGTTACAGAAACACATGTTAGAAGGGAGAAGCAATAATTTTATTTGCAGACGTCTATAATGTTAGGAAGGTAAAAACATGAAACTTCAATCTGATATTCCTTTTCCTAAACTCTTTTTTCCTTTTGTTGACTGGTGATAAAAATGCAGAACCTCCTTTGACAATCGTTTTGATGCAAACATGGCATGCTATTGCTTATATGATATCAGGCTTTTGTTCAACATTCTACCATTAATATTTATCGAAATTTAGGAATACTGAAGTAAGCTGCCAATTAAGATCTGTTTTGAAATTCAAGAGCACTTGCTATCCTTACCAATGATATTTATATTTATTGGCTATAACATGATTTAATTCTTTGAAGGGGTTTATGTCTTTTGAAAGTATGAGAAATGGTGATAAATTGTGGAAAATAATAAGTCAAATTTCTCACTATTTCTTACCATTTATTATACTTTCTAAATTCACAAATCCCCTCTTTTTCTCCAATTATGCTTGTCACCGGTTGGTTTCCTTGGTCTAAGTCCATAGCTCTGATTTATTTTTTAGCATACAGGATATGTGCAACAATTTTGTTTTATGCCATCGTATATGGGTCGACATATTGTACATGTATCTTTTGCAAACATTACGTCAACTTTGTTATTGCATGGTATTATGAGTACATTTATTTATAATTTTGCTTTCTTAAAGAAGTGTTTTTGTTTTAGTTTCATAAGGTGTGGGGGCAGTTGATGAAAACTGGGTATCAGAACTCCCGCTTTGCTCATCAGGTATACTTACTCCTCTCTTGTCTATTATAGGTTGCATCTGCTATCAAAAAGTGGTATTCTGGTTTCATATTTCATATTTCATATTTGGAGTACATGAAAGAAAATGAAGTGTGTAACTGACTTCATGCAGTGGGAGTATAATTCTGATTGAACTTTGAAATATGAGCTTAAATTTGTTTAACTTGCTCTTTCTTTTTAAGTGGCCTGGGTTAAGTGCTAGTCTTTAAGTTCAGATGGGATTGGAGATTATAATAAAATATTTATTTGATGTTCTACCACACAGGTTGAAAGGTTTGCCTGCCTGTACACCAGCCAAGTCACCAACTTGAGTATGTATTCACCTAACAAATATTATAGAACTAGCGAGGATTTCATGCCTCATGAATTTGATATTCTTTCACCATGAGCAACATATATCTTGCGATGACGGCAACTCCCGATTGGAGTCAAATTCTGAAAAGGAGAACGGCATTCTCGACAAAATTCTTGGCCTACTGCTCTGGACGTATTTTTAGTTGGAAACATTTAGTTGAATGTAGTAGGGCCATTCCAATTGTATAGAAGTAGTTTTGGGGGTCGTTTATCTACCTTTTCATATCGTATTAGTAATAGCAAATCTGTTTGTACGCTATAATGTAACAACGATCGATAGCTGGGAATGAAATCATTTACGGTTGAATGTGATGGAGTTTGTATTTCCCTGTTCGGACTAAAAGGCCGCGACTCAGAAAAATATTCTCTACTAATTATTGATCGACCTTTGGGGAGAACTTCACAAGTTATAACTGGAAACACACCTCTGGAGTATATGCAGGCATGAATATTTCCAGTGAACTGACGGGAAATCTCCCCCAATTATCAACAGCTGTTCACGACAATGGACGTGTGAAATATATGCAAAAATAGCAGAAAGCAAGTTCTGGATCATTTTAACTTGGGATGCCGATAAAAAAAAAGTTGTGGATCATTTGAAGAGCGAGACATCATCCCTGCTTGATGATTATGAAGCTGTTTGTCAGCTTGATTTACGTTTTTTTTTATAATGGACTAATGGTAGTGTTGTTATCGTAATTATTGAATTAATTAAGATGACACTGCTAGTTTTCTTTAGAATTTGAATCACGAAGAACGTAAAAACATTATCAGTATTTAGAAATTCTTAAATGAGATTATGAATATCTTTATCTTTGATTACTTGAGTTATTTCAATTTTCCGTTGATAAGGCACTTCAGTTTTCCCAGATAGTAACACCATCAAACTGTAAAGTATGATAAAGTGTGTTTGTCTGTCGTCTATCTATCAATGTAGTTATTGGATTGTAATCATATGTGGCTCAAATGCTCAGCCCATACCAACATAATCACGTGGTTAAATTAAGGTAAGATTATGTTTGGTTTGGTCGGAATCAGGTGTAATGCAATCCCACTAATCTTATCCTCTGTCTGATTGCATAAAAAGTTGTGTTATTATATTTATGAAAATTATCAGGTAATGTTTGGTTGGACGTACAATACACAATTTCCAAATCCCTTTTCAGAAGTTAAAACAAAAACCATAAAAACTCAAGATAATGGGAATTCACTTAACTTTTAAATTATAAAGCTCAGCAATAAAATTCTATCAGAATTATCAGAAAACATTGTATTAGAAACCTCGGTTAGATAACATCATATTAGAATTCAGAAAACATGGCATTATATTAGATGGGAATCGTTATTTGTGGAATACCTTACAACGGCCGATTCATTAATCTGACTATTTAGTGAAATCTACTACATTTGATTAAAATTGTTTTACAGAATTATCTTCGCTGGTGGTCCAGCTGCAGGCTCAATTTCTTGTAGCACCTGTACTTGTACAAATATTAATGACAACATAAATAGTAATCAAAATAAAGAATGGAAAAGGAAAAAATTATAAAACAAAAATTGTACCTTTTTTTTATTGTTAAAACACTCGTCCACAGCTGTTAAAGAAGTTTTCTTTGTTTGTGAACGTCAAGCCCCTTCTCTTCTTGCAAATAATCACACAATCAATTTCAATTTTTTTATTATTCTCTCAACTTGTATTTGTTATTGTTCTAACTCTGGTCTCTCTATTTTAATCTCTTGTTGTATCGTACTTTTATTTTATTTTATTTGAAAATTTTGGGGTTTTTATTTTTATTTAATTATGCTTTACTTTAAAAAAAATATAAAATAATAAAAAAGGATAGAAATTACGAGTACTAGATTTCGTTAGCAACTGCAACTGCTCCAGGCCCAAGCAGGCCTTTCTGTCTTGCTCTCCCCCGTACGATCTCGAACATCGATCTCAAAACCAACGGACGGAAGAGGACACACCCCACGCCTCTACTCTCCACAGCTCCACGGTTCGTTCTCCTCCCTCCATCCCGCTCCTCGATTGGATCGGCCGATCCTCGACTGGCATCGGCTTGTCTACTACCATGGCGGGGATCTTAGGTCGTCATGCCGCCTCCGTCCTCCGCTCTCGCCAGTCCGTGAGTCTCCGTTCCTAATCGTCGTTCTCGTTTTTGGTGATCCCTTCTGCCGGATTTTGGAGTGGTCTTCTTTCGCTTGGGAAATCCGTGTTTTTTTTAAAATTTTTTTTTTCCATGTTCGTCTGTTGCAAAAAATCAGATTTCTGTCAATTTCTTTCATATTTAGTTCAAGAGATTAATTCGGTATTAGATGTTGGAGTGTTCATGTTTGTCGTGTTTCCGAAGCGGAAGTTAGTACCTTTTTCTTTGTGATTGTTGACATTATTTTTTGATTATGAACAAAAACTTCTTGTTGCTTTTGTCGGTATTTTACATTGTTGGTTTAACATCAATCTTAATTTTAAAATATATTATAGGTTCGGGCTGGAGCGTCCGTACAGGCTTGGAATAGTCATTTGCCACAACTTGGTTCACGCAATTTCTCTTCATTGAAGGGTATGCCCTTGTCCATGGTTCTTTCCATTAAAGAATCATAGATTTAAGCAAGTTACCAAGAATTAGATAGCCAGGAAAGTATGCACATTTAATTTGGTTCAACCTTGCTGAACTGTAGCCTGATTATGCATGTATGTCTGTGCTTTTGGGAAACTTCTGTCTATCTTTTATGAGTGGTAAGATTTTAGATGGTTGACCCATGATGCCTTTAGAATAATAAGGTTTACCTATTTTTCTTATTTAACATGGAATATCCTCCTATATTTTGACCTAGTTATTTTTCAGACAATATGAGTGTTTGAAAAACCAAAAGGAAATGGACATAAAACTTATGAAGCAAGAATCCAATGAAAAGAAAATCCAAAAATATGAAAAAACATACAACCCATGTGTTACTACTACAAAAAAGTGCATACCAACCAGTCCAATTTCTGCAGCTTTTCCAGCCAGCCGGTTCTCAAAATAGAAGACATTGAAAAAATATAATCTCAACATCAAATATTCAAGGAAGAGCTGTTCAGATCGTGAAAACAATTGTCTCAATCTGGCATCACGACTAAATAGCGATAGAGATGACTGAACAACAATCTTGTAGTTATCAGGTCTTCCATTTTGGTCATCACCATGTGTGAAGTCAGATGTCTGGTTATCCTCAAACCCATCAATATTGCACAGGACAATCCAAACGTGGATGCTTCATGAAAACATGAAATTCTGGTAAAAAGTCTCTCCTTTTTGGGTCAAATCATTGATGCATGGCCCTACAAAATTTCTACCACGTGGGACTAGTTTTTTCCTATCATCTCTATAGCATCCAAACCATACATGCTTCTCCACCAATAATCTCCGTTAAATGAATGTGATTCAGAAGTGCTCATATTTGCCTCACAATAAAAGACTCGGAACCAGAATAATTCGTGCCCAAATATGCCTGCCAAAGTAAGAGATCAACTAATGCGATCCTTATTTCTAAAGCATGTTTTCAATGATAGAAACCCAATGAAATGTGCATGCCAGACTCCCAATTGTGTAAAAATAATTCAGACATTTTCCATGAAGGCACACAATCCACATGTCATCTCCTGGGTCCACTTCAAATATATTTTGCTGGTTAGCATGAATTATGATCTTTAGCTTTCTTCCCTACTGCTAGTTTGGCATGAATCATGTTGTGTCATGAACCAATCTCTAGTTAGTATGTATCTTTGTGTGAGAGCTTGAAATGACATGAACATAAGCTCATTGCTGATGCATAAACTTTTGATGTGTCTATATGGTTGTATAACAATTTGATCATGTATATTAATATGTTAATCATCCCCTTCCCAATGTATATGTTATTCACGTTGGCGAGAGTAGAAGCAAAACATGTCATCTTAGATTGTTTCATCATGCCATTTCAAAAATTCAGATCTTAAGATGATCGCTCAAGATTGTACATGAATTTAAATTTTCTGTCTTTTTAGCTAAATTGGTCAATCTTCACCATCAGAAAATTGACTTATTTGTAGTCTCAATGTAATTTCTTTTTTTTCTATATATTGACGAACTTTTAGATCAATTATAACTAAATTATCTTCTTCTTTTGTTTTGAAATTGTTAGATGATGGTGAAAGGGACCAACTTGCTAAAGAGTTGTCCAAGGATTGGAGTGCAGGTGCTAAAATAAGTTCATATCTGTATTCTTTCATTTTTCTATAACTAGATGAAGTTGATACAGGTTTTATCATCGTAGTTTTTTCATGAATTATGGTAGTTTCTGATTTTGATGATTGTTTCAACTTTCAAGTTTTTGAGCGTAGCATAAACACATTATTCTTGACTGAAATGGTACGTGGTTTGATGCTGACACTCAAGTACTTTTTTGATACAAAAGTCACCGTAAGTTTTTTGTGTTCCTTTATCTTTATTTTCCTTGCATTGGCATTCATTTTGTTGAATCATTTTTGGTGATTATCTTATGATTGTGCTACTCATGTTCCAGATTAATTATCCATTTGAAAAAGGACCATTGAGCCCCCGTTTCCGTGGAGAACATGCTCTCCGACGCTATCCTACTGGAGAGGAACGATGCATTGCATGCAAACTATGTGAAGCTGTAAGTAATTAGGCATTATCTTTTGTTTGTTTGCAAGGTTGTTCTGCTAGGAATTTATATTTAGTTCATTTTGACCTCAAAGATTGAATAGTGTACTCTAAAATTCTAAATGCCATGATGAACTGACAAGCATATGAATTGGCTTATTTCCTCCCCCCATGTAGATTATGCTTTGTTATTGTTTGTTTGGCAAGTATGATATTTATGGTGCATTGTAAATTATATTTTATAGTGTTTTGGGTGTAATAAAGTTTGAAATAGGTTGGTGTTGGTGTTGCCATGTGAAAACTTCCCATTGTTTTCTTTGCTCCTTTTATCATGCTACTGATGCATTCCACATTACTGGTGTAGGTCTGCCCAGCACAAGCAATCACTATTGAAGCACAGGAAAGGGAAGATGGCAGCCGTAGAACGACCAGGTAGACTGCACTTTCTAGACTGAATCCAATATTTTACTTCTTTGACGATCAATTCATTTCCTCCAATGGGCACATGCAGGTACGATATTGACATGACAAAATGCATCTACTGTGGGTTTTGCCAAGAGGCTTGCCCCGTCGATGCCATTGTGGAAGGACCAAACTTTGAATTCGCAACTGAGACTCACGAGGTAAACCAGAAGAGCAATGACTTGTGGTTATTGATATAATAGTAGCCGGCTAAATTTCCTTTGCCTGACACATTCTTCCACAGGAACTGCTGTATGACAAAGAGAAACTGTTAGAGAATGGTGACCGTTGGGAGACTGAGATTGCCGAGAACCTGAGATCTGAGAGCCTCTACCGCTAAATTTCTCACCCTTTTGGGAGAAGAATAAATCCATTGTTGTCTTTGATGCGATCGAAACCATTTTCTTACTAATCTCATCAGTTCTGCAATGTGTGCATTCCTGAAACTAGCGTTCAAAATGGAATGTGTACTATATATATATAATTTTTATCTTGGTACTGCTTTTAAATGTTGAGTTGATTTCAACCAGAGGATGATGCTGTTAAACAACTTCAGTCCACATTTTTGATTCATCAAATTCAGAATGTAAGAATCTGCACCTCCATTTATTGCCATTTTATTTTTCTTATCGTACTTGGGCTTTTTATACCTTCTTCATCTTTGCTAGACCTTGTTTAGAAAGAGCTTCAATCAATCTTGAGAGTTAGAGTTAGAGTTAGAGTTAGAGTTAGAGTTGGAGTTAGAGTTATGTTAAAATTTGTGTAGTAATAATGATATTAAAAATTTGTACAAAATTAAAGTTGAAGTTGAAACAAACAATATATATGTTTAGGCAGCTCTTTTCTCTTCTTCGTTTTTTTTCTTTCTTATTTCTCTTCTTCGTTTTTTATTTCTTATGTGGTGTATATTTTTTGATAATGTTATTTTACAACTATATTTTAGATAGAAAGAAATTCCACATGCGCTGTAATATCTTTGGGCCTATTTAACTTTATCATGAAATAGTTAAACTTTGTTATTAAAGTCATGTTTGTTAACCCAATGATTTATTTATTTAAATTGTATTTACTATGTATTTTTATTTTTTACTATACATCTCAATTATATACTATTATATTTATCAAATACTTTTAATATTTTATATCAAAAGTTTATATTTTAAATCATATAATTTTTTTTAAAAATGTAAATTCTATCTTACTTAATTTTACATTTTAAACAAATACAACCTTAGTTTTAGTTTTAATTTTAACTTTACACAAATTTTTATACATTATTGTTATTGTATAAATTTTAATATACAAATTCTTACTTTATAATTTATTATGTAATTTTAACATTGTTCATGAAATGATTTTTAATTTTAATCTTCTACGTATTAGAATTAAAGTTAAAGTTAAAACTTAAGAATATTAAGTGAGTTGTTTAGTTCTGAAAACTCAGACTACCATTCATCAGAAGGATGTTAACTGAGATGGTGTATAGATAAAATTAACAAATCGGATTTCTAAGTTGAAATCGGTCCCATGGTCTAGTGGTTAGGACATTGGACTCTGAATCCAGTAACCCGAGTTCAAATCTCGGTGGGACCTTTAACTTTTTTTTCCCCATTTAACGGCAGCTGATTTGTGATTTCACTTTAACGCTTTTAAAAATGTCCATAGATTTGTTAAGGCAGCATTTTCGCATATCGTAAGAAATTCATATCTGCCTTACCGTTATATGATATTATTTTTGAAATTAATGTAAAATTACATGAAGTGATAGAAAATAATAGTTAAATTTTTTATTATTTCTTTATGATAAAAATTGCATTACAACACATTGTGTTTTACCTGACCTTCGTTGATTATTGTTAAAATCACAATTACACGAAAATATAAAATTATATTTAAAATATAAAATATTTATAATTTTATTTAAATTAATTTTTCATCATTCTTACAACATATACAAACATCTTAACTTATTATTTTTTTGATTTTCAAAATACACAGATAGACATTTGTGATATTAATATTGCTCTTTCAACCATTTAACTTAGTATCTTTTTGTTACTTTATGTCTCTGCCTTCGTTCCAATAACTTTAGAAAAAATTAAGAGGAATTTTCTTTAGAACAATATTACTTCTTTTGACAAAAAAATATTACTTGTTGTCTTAAAAAATTTGAAACTTAAGACATCATCAATCTTAAATTCTTCTGCTCTACTCTTAATCTAGAAGCTTCTCTCCTTTGTCAAGCTTCATCTTTGGCGCAACCTTATTAAAGTAAAATATCTTTCTCACTCAAGTTAGAACTTACTTTAAGTGAGCTTTTTTCTTTTCTTAGTCATGTTTGTGTTTCTAATTTTTTATCTATCATTGACAATACATCCCATTCCTAAAAATAAAACAACATCCTTTGGTTCAAGTCTTTCACCCTTATACTTCTAAATCTTGTTATCAAATAATCTTTGATGTCTTTTTTGTAAAATCATTTGAAAAAGTAAAGTTCTTTACAATATTAAATATTTTGTGTAACTTGCATTATATAACAAAATTCTTATAAAGATAATTTTATTAAAAAGAATTGGCATGATTGACTCTAATATATATAACATATGTAACTTATTTGTCAAAAACACAACATTTATTTTTCAATTGTAT
>JAMKPZ010001831.1:0-54813 GCA_024699675.1 Amphibolis antarctica
TAAAATACATAAAAATATAATAATCAATAATGAACATTTATCCTTGTTGGATGATTATTTCAATTATTTGATGGAATTTATTCTTGGAAATGAACCGGAAGAAAAACCGAATGTTGAGGAGATAAATAAATTCATGGAAATTGTGGGTAGTGATCAATAATGAAAATAATGAATACACAACCTAATGTGGAAAATCAAAATAAACCTATAAATGGGAATGAGCAACAAGAAGCTCCTATTAGCAACAAAAAAATTAGATATCAACCTTTATTGATGGATTATTATCATATGTATTTTTGAGAGCATTCATGTTTATTAGTTATTAGTTGATATATATAGATCTAGAAAAGGAAAATCACACAAAATCTATGACATATAGTGATGTATTTGTATGAGTCATAGGAAAAAGATTTATCCTCGTGGTATTTGTGCATGTAGAATTAAATAGAAATGAATTGACAAGAATTCATTTCTTAATAGGAATTGAATTAAGCAAAAATGAATTTAGTATTGTTAAAATAGTCCCATATTGATAAATGTTGTGCTTCTACGAACAAAAGCCCTATGATTTTGGAAGAAATAGAGGCCCAAATCGAGGTTGAAAAACTCGAATTTGGGAGCTCGTCACCAGATTTCTAAAGCTCCTCACCGGCGCGCCTAGCCTTTGTTTGCTTCAATTTTTGAGAGGAAGAAGGAGGTGATCTTGAGCATTCAAACACAAAAGGATTTACGTGGTTCCCCTTCTCTTTGGGTACTCCATGGATGGCTCTCTTGGTGGGTTTCACTATTGGGGTGGATGGGTTACAAAGGGGAGAAGAAGCAAGGAAGAAAGCTTCTTCTTCTTTTCTCAATTTTGGCAAATTTGGGCTTTTATAGTCTAAGCCCAAATTCCAACAATGCCCTTGAGTACATCAAGTTACAAATCAAGCAAAATACAAACAAGATAAAAGTCACATTCTTTTCAAATCTCTACCTTGACTTCCATCAAGCTCCACCTATAACAAATGAGAGCCATCATGACCCATAAGAGTCAGCAATAACTGTAGACGTTGAGTAAGTTCAAGCATTAAGCAATGCTTGAACTTACTCTCCACAACCCCTTTGGTAAACATATCAACTGGGTTGTCTCGGGTGTTGATCTTCTTGATCTTTCTCTTGTCTTCATTCCTAAGGAAGTGATACTTCACATCAATATACTTTGTTCTATCATGAAAGACATTGTCCTTGGAGAGACAAATAGCACTAAGACTATCACAGTAGATGTCTGCTTTATCTGTGTGCCAACACAAATCTCCTAACAATCCTTTCATCCAGATTCCCTCCTTAACAGCTTCTGTCAAAGCCACATATTTAGCCTCAGTAGTAGACAGCACTACAGTAGGCTGAAGAGTTGATTTCCAACTCACTATGAAACCTACAAATGTGAAAACATAGCCTGACAAAGACCTTCTTTTATCAACATCCCCTGCAAAGTCAGAATCTGCATAACCAGCCAAAGTACAATTCTGATATGCAATATATAATAAACCAATGTTAGAAGTTCCTTTCAAGTACCTGAATATCCTTTTCACAGCTTTCCAATGTTCCCTGCCCAGATTGGACATGAACCTGCTAACAATACTTAAAGGATATGCTAAATCAGGTTTGGTACAAACCATTGCATACATTAAGCTACCAACTACTTGAGAGTAAGGAACTTTCTGCATATCTAATTTATCTGCTTCAGATTCAGGACACATAGCTGAGGATAACTTCAAATTGCTATCGTATGGCGTGCCAATGGCTTTACAAGAAGCCATACCAAATCTGTTAAGGATTTTTTCAACATACTTTTATTGATTTAAAAATAGCTTACCAGAATTCCTGTCACGCCTGATTTCCAACCCAAGAATTCTGCCAGCTGGACCAAGATCCTTCATTTCAAATTCAAATTTTAATCTACCCATCAACTCGTAAATAACATCAATATTCTTTGCAACTATGAGAATATCGTCAACATACAAAAGCAGATAAATATGTGTGTTATCATCAAGAGTTCTAACATACACACATGAATCATAATAGCTGCGGCTAAAACCAATTTTGGTAATGAATGCATCAAATCTCTTGTACCATTGTCGTAGTGATTGCTTAAGTTCATAAAGAGACTTATTCAACTTGCACACCCAATCATCTTTATTCTGTATCACGAAACCTGTTGGTTGCTCCATCCAGATATCTTCATCTAAATCACCATGTAGGAAGGCCGTCTTTACATCCAATTATTCTAATTCGAGATTCTGTGCTGTAACAATAGACAAAAGTACTCTAATAGATGTATGATGCACAATAGGAGCAAATACCTCATTGTAATCAATTCCTTCTTGCTGTGAATAGCCTTTGGCAACCAACCTTACCTTGTGTTGTACCTCAATGTTGCCTTAAGTCCCAACTTTCTTCTTATAAACCCATTTGCAACCTACAATGTTCTTGTTCTTTGGACGTTTCACAAGCTCCCAAGTTTTGTTTTTATAGAGTAATTGCAGTTCTTCCTCCATTGCAGTCATCCAAAGACTAGCATCAGAACATTTCAATGCAGCTTCATAAGTAGGTGGATCAACAGAATCCTCCACCTCTTCTGCTACCCGTAAGGCAAAAGCAACCAAATTTTCATAGCCATACCTAATAGGAGGTCTAATGTCCCTTCTAAGACGTTCTCTACCAATGATTCCTAGTGGTGGCTGCTCCACCTCTTCCTCCTCAACTGCATTTTCCTGAACACTTGATGAGTTATCTTTTAGTTCAACTTGATCAATATTACTAGGCTGCTATGTGTATAACTCCACCTGTTCAGGAGTAGTATTCTCAACTTCTAGTGATGCAATTTCCAATTCTTCTGTAGTCTGCAACAAAACATTTTCATCAAAAGTGACATCACGACTGTATATCACTTTACCAGATGCAATGTCATATATTCTGTATCCTTTTACTCCAGTACCATATCCAACAAATAAGCCTTTCTTGGCTCGAGGCTCCAACTTCCCATTGTTCACATGGTAGTAAGCTGGACATTCAAAAATCTTGAGCTTAGAGTAATTTGCAGACTTGTTCATCCACAATTCAAATGGTATCTTATCATCTATAGTACTAGAGGGAGACCTGTTAACCAGAAAGGAAACTGTGTTAACAGCCTCTGTCCAAAAATTCTTATTCAAACCTGCATTGGATAGCATGCACCTGGCCTTTTCAAGGAGTGTCCTATTCAATCTCTCTGCCACTCTATTCTATTGAAGGGTATGTCTAATAGTATAATGTCTAGTAATTCCTGTATCTTTACAAAAGTTGTTAAACTCCTAAGAGCAAAACTCAAGACCATTATCTGTCCTCAAGTATTTAACCTTTCTATCAGTTTGGTTTTCTACTTGAACTTTCCAATGCTTAAAGCTTTCAAAAGCATTACTCTTATGTTTCAAGAAGAAAACCCAATTCATGCGAGAGTAGTCATCAATAATAGAAAGGAAATACCTTGATCCTCCATGAGAGGACTGTCGTGCAGGTCCCCAACAATCAGCATGTATATAGTCTAATATTCCCTTTAAACTGTGCTGACCTTTGCCGAAAGACACCCTTTTCTGCTTGCCATATACACAATGTTTACACATCAATGCAAACTACTCAATCTATGCATCCCTTTCTGTCCCAAATGACCCATTCTTGAGTGTCATATAACAGACTGATGCTCCTGATTTGATGTAGCTGCTACAGCTGAACTAGAAATAAGTGTGCCCTACAAAATGTATAAGGGGCTAGATTTGACACCCTTCATTACAACCAATGAACCTTTCACAACACTAATCTTTCCCCCTCCACCTAAATATCTGTAACCCTTAGAATCAAGGGTCATAAGAGAAATCAGGTTCTTACTTAGTTTTGGAACGTGCCAAACATCTTCCAAAACTCTAATCGTGCAATCTTGCATCCTGAACTTGATAGTGCCAACACCTACTTTGGAGCATACATTGTCATTAGCCAAGGTCACTTGGCCATCCTCCACCTGCTTATATGTATCAAAGTACTCCCTACACAGAGTCATATGGTGGGATGCTCCTGAGTCCATGATCCACTGATCACCTGAATAGGCACTACAACAAACTGTAAGAGAAAAATCACCATCAGATGCAGAATCTATTTCTACCACTGCAGCCTTTCCTTTGTTCTTCAACTTGGGACAATTTGCTTTCTAGTGTCCCTTCTCCTTATAGTAATTGCAAGTATCCTTTGAGTAATTGCTTTTGGATTTGCTCCTATTTTTGTTCTTATTACCCCCTTTCCACTGGCTTCTACTTCTGTTCTCATGCTGATGAGTTGTAAGGCCAAAACCACTTACCTCATTACTGCCATGATGCACCATGTGTCTCAGCTCTCTCGAATGAAGGCTGGATCTCACTTCTTTCAGTGTAATGGAATCTCTTCCAACTACACAAGACTAAACAAAATTCTCATAACTGAGAGGAAGTGAGCAAAGTAAGATGAGAGTTGCATCTTCATCTTCAATGGTAACACCTGTGTTCTTGAGTTCATCAAAATGGAATTCAATTGATCCAAATGCTGCTTAAGTGGTGTACCTTCCTTCATTTTTAGTGAGAAAAATCTTTATTTTAACAACTTGTTTGTTAAAGACTTAGTCATATATAATGACTCTAATTTCTGCCACAAACCAGAGGAAGTTGTTTCATCTGCAACTTCTATGATTACCTCATCTAACAAGCACAGTAAAATGGTGGAGTGAGCCTTCTCCTCCTGTATTCCAAATTCAGTAGAATCTCTATCTAATGTGGCAGCCTTATTTAAAGGTGTCCAAATGCCCTGTTGTTTCAAAAGTGCTCTCATTTTTATTTGCTACAGACTGAAACTATTTTTGCCATCAAACTTATCTATTTTCATGCCAGGAGTTGCTATCTCAAAAATGTGATTTTAAACAGCAATAATCACATAAAATTTCCAAACACATCTTCACAAATTTCTAATTTTAGAAATTTCCCTAAAAATGCAAAAATGTGTTCGATTTGCTTCAACTTTCAACAAACCTCCAAAAAACTGATTTCGGACTTGCTGAACTCGAATTAGGCAAATATCAAACACATCCAAAAATTCAAAATTTGGCACAAGATCTGATTCTCAACACGTATTCAAAAATCTCAACCACTTTGTAACAAAAATCGGCTGGCAAAAGGAACCACAAAAATTTCAACAAGGATGCCAAAAATCAAAACCTCATATTTGCCTTCACGAAAAATTCCCCAAATATTTCAGAAGCTTCAGAGCAATTTGTGGAAGGTTCAGGAGACTTACAAACCCATTTCACCAAGTGGTGAAATGGAAGATACGATGATTTTGGCGTTCTAGGGTTCCGGCAGTGGCAACGGCGGGGCTACAACTTTCAGCCCAAAATACAGATTCAAATCCAATTTTCAATCTCTAAAATCCCTCTGATACCACTTGTTGTGCTTCCATGAACAAAAGCCCTATGATTTTGAAAGAAATCGGGGCCCAAATCGAGGTCAAATTGAGGACGTCGCCGGCGGATTTCGTGCTTGAATTCGAATTTTCGAGTGAAATCAACCTTCTTTAATGGATTTCTGAAAGAAGGAGTCTATGCACTTATTCCAAGCCCGAGGCGCTTGCTTAAGCCCATACAAGGCTTTCTTTAGCAAGAAAACTTTCCCTGGATCAAATGAGGTGACAAAGCCCATACAAGGCTTTTGTTCGTGGAAGCACAACAATAAATATAGGGAATAAATTGAATTTAATATATAAAGAACTCTTTTACTCATCACCAATTGGTTTTGAGATGGATTTTTAATATGGTATCAGAGCAAGATTACATACCTTGATGCACAGGCAACGCCATCGTTATCCAACTTCGTTGGCATCCACAAATGCTAGCAACAACAATGATCTTGTTGTTTGAAAGGTCAAAATCTCAATGAGGAAAAGGCTTGGCGACACACACTTGAAAACGTTAACCGTCAGAAGCATCAACCTGGCGCTACATCAACAGACCTGATCCGTGCAGTAGAATAGTGACTTCACCACCCATTTTGAGGAAGAACAACAACGAAACTTCCAGATCCAAGCTAATTCACACATTTTGTCACTAGAAAGGGTGAAACATTTTAGATCCAACAACTTTTTTTAAACAATCAAAAAATCAAACTTGTTTTTAATGAGATATATCCAAGTAAATCTAATATGCTCATTAACAAGGCTTAATAAATAATGTGCACCACTTGAGGAAGCAACATCGAATTTACCCTACACATTAGCATAAATTAAATCAAAAGGTTCAGGCACATGTGTATCACTACTGGGAAAAGTAAGATGAGATTGTTTCCCAATCTGATAAACATCACAAGTAAACCTAGATAATTGTGAAAAGTTTGGAAATAAATTATCAAAGTTTTTCATTTTATTAGGTGATGGATGTCCAAATTGTTGATGCCAAATTTCTTGCATCACAGTAGCGCAAAGACTGTTGTGCTCCTTTATATTTATTTCTTCTCCAATCTTGAAAATATTTAAGCTCCTTGATTCTTTAGTAAGTCCAATCGTCCTCATTATCATAAGATCTTGAAAAATACAGTAATCAGGATGAAAAGAAGCAACACAATTTAAAGCTTTTGTGAGTCTATTTACTGAAACAAGGTTGACATTAAAAGTAGGCATATAAAATGCTTTGTCTAACTTCATTTTATTGGGCAAAGTGATTTCACTAACACTTGAATTTTCAATAGAAGCATTGTTAGGAAGTTTAATAGTATTTCTAAAATTTGTATTCAAGTTATCAAATAATTCAAGTTTGGAGTAAATGTGATTGGTAGCACCTGTATCAAGAATCCAAACATCATCACAAATAGTTTTTAATGAAGCTAATATCTCACCACAATGGTTGATGGATGCAACAGATGCCACTTGAGTCTTTTTACTTTCTTCTAGAAGTGCCATCAACTATTTAAACTAATTGTTTGTCATGGGTGCATTACTTCTCTAGTCTCTTTAGTAGGCTCTTGGGTGGTGATATTGTGAGCAAATTTGTTACCCTTTACTGACTTAAGAAATAACGTTTGTGCACCAATCAAAATTGAACAGAATTAAAAATATGATCTAGCATGTGATCATGAAAGATCTATCAAACGAAGATGACGATACATAGTTGTGTGACAACTACTAAGGTTGTATGAAACAAGTATGATTGATTTCCTTTTGATTCATAAGAAAGGAGGTGAGAATTCAATTCTCAACCTTTCTTTTATACTCATGAGGGTTGAGAATTGAATTTTTAACTACTTCTTTAGCATAAATGTCCGAATTGGGTGGAATTGAATTAAAGAAAAATTAATTTCACTCAATTCTAGTAACACGAACACCCCTTAAGTCTCTTGTTAGAATGTAATGCAATAAAATTAGATTAGATAATTAATTGATAAAAATTAAATTCTATGTTTAATGATCAAATATAAAGCAATCATAAAATTTTAGAAATAATTAATTTTATCATTTAAACTCATGTTAATTAGGTAAATGATGTCTTAAAAAATTTAATTACTATTAATCAAAATTAAAAGTTTATAAATATAACAACAAAAAGTATTGGATTGTAAGTTGTTTTAAAAAGCGTGCACGAACGAAAGTAGATCGGCAAATTGTGTTCAAAGGCAAGACCACACAGCCTTTTGTATGGGGACGCACATGCTTTTTCCAAAGGTTTGCATTTGCGATAGCGACAGTAGCAACATCGAATTCCAGCAATCTACAACATTGCAGGCCACTCACCATCACATCACCTATATGTTACAATCCTTCTTGAATCATACAAGATATCAATGGGAATGAAAATGATCAATGATGGAAAAGTAGATGGATTGATGATAAAGCCATAATTTGAGAGGCAACAATCAATCCACAAAACACCATGATGTCTAACACATAAGCATAAACCCTACTCTCCTCACACAACAACATTATATATATAGTACTACAAAAAAATACGCGAGTTCCCCAAAATACCCATGTCACAGAAATTTTTATTACATTTTCCCCACCATTGTAGAGACCTTGTCCTCAAGGTTTGGGTAGAGCCTATTCATCCTTGCATAGTCCTCCCAACTTGCTGCTAATGTGTCTTCACCTTACCATTGCACCAAGATGTCCGCCCCTACCTTGTTGCCTCATTTTGCCTGTCGTCATGCCAAAATTGCCATCAGACATTTGCATGTTGGGGGATAGTCCACCAAAATGTCAAGAACTATGATTTCACCCACCGGTCCTTGTTTACAATGAAGCTGCGAGACGTGGAAAATGGGACATATTCAAGATCTTGCCTTCCCCACACGAGTAATCACCTAGAATGGGGTACCATTGGGACAACTTTTGATTATTTCTTTGAACCATCGATTGCTGTCTATAAGGTTGCAACTTGAGAAAAACCTAATCATTTACTTGAAACTTTTCCTCATGGTGATGCTTATCGGCTACCATTTTCATTCGATGTTGTGCCCTCTCAATATTCTCTTTGATTTGTAGAAAAATACTTTCCTGGTCACATAACTCCTCGTCAACTACTGCAGGTTGAGTCATGTCCAAAATGTAAGAAAGGAGAATCGATGAAGGGACCTCATATAAGGCCTAAAAGGGTGACATCTCAATTGTTGAATGATATGTTGAATTATACCAAAATTCCACCCACAAGAGCTAATGAGTTGGTTGATGAAATGCAAATCTCTGTAAATAAGTCTCCAGCATCCTATTTGTGATCTCCATCTAGTTGTTTGTTTGTGGATAATAGGTAGATGACATACATAGCTGGGAGCTCCCAATTGATATTATTTGTGATGGCCAAAATAATATGGCCATCACAAATAGGTAATTTTCTTGTAGTGGAGCCTTGCAATTTCATCAACTCCCAAATAGTGCTTATGAAGATAGCATCTACCTTGATCGCAAACTATAGTCTTCAAAATACCGTGATGGCGCACCACAACCTCTACAAAAGTGAAAGCAATGTCCTTCATCATGAATGGATATGCTTGATAGGGGCAAAGTGGCTATATTTCTTGAATCTGTCCACAACTACCATAATGGTTGTTCTGCCTTGGGATGGTGGTAGACCCTCAATGGAGTCCATACTAATATTCGTCCAACTCAAAGACAGAATAGGCAAAGGTTATAGAAGTCCCGCCAGTACTAGATTGTCATATTTGATATGTTGACAAATGTCACATGCAATTTCGTATGTACTGTTTTAAATCTGTGCACCACCCCTTCCAATAAACACTTGCCTTCATGTGATGGGCTGACTTGTGACTTCGAATAAATACTTGTGTTTAAGAGAACTTGGTGAATGTTGGGATCATTAGCAACCAACAAGTGCCCCTTATAAAAAATCATGTCATTCACCAATTGGAATTTCTATAGATTCAGTACCCCATCCTACCATTGCTTCAATAATTCTTGATATTCTTTAGATGAGGTGTGTACAGCTTAGACATGCTAGAACCAAGCTAGAATGAGTACGATGATGGCATTGCAACCAAAACTGGCAGAGGGTTGTCCTTGTGGGAGAAGGCATTTGTTGCTACATTTAATCGACCCGATTTGTATTCAATGAGATCAATAATCGAATCCCATTAATTTCACTAACCATTTTTCTTGTGTTGGAGTCTTGATTTGTTGGTCCGCCAAGTATTTCAAATTGAGTTGATCCATTCTAACAAATTGAGTTGATCCAATAGTAGTTGGTGCCATTTCTTCACCACGACTAACACCATCATCATTTCCTTCTCATATATTGGAAGAATTTGTTGATTTCCCTTGAATACTTGTCTCATATAGGCCACAGGATGCTCATCTTGCATAAGAACTGCACCAATTTCGTTCTTGGTCATATCACACTCCACCACAAAGGGCTTTGAAGGACCGGGGTTGAAATCAAGGCCAATTTGACTACTCAGAAGGCCAACAATTGTGCAGTACCCTAACAAAAATTATTGTGCTTCAACATGTTGGTTAATGGCTACGTCATCTTGCCATAGTCTGATAAAATGCCTATAGTACCTAGACAACCCCAAAAATCTACATAAATCTCATACATTGTGTGGCTCTTTCCACTAACATATTGCCTGGATTTTGCTTGGTTCCATTTCTACCCCATTGGACCCCACCACATGGCCCAAATAAGAGATTTAGTTGACAACAAACAAACTGACATTTACTTTTCTTTGCAAAAAATTTATGCTCCAACAAAGTAGTTAAGAAAATTTTGTCACACTATATATGAGAATATCATAAGAAAAAACTAGGACAAATTACTGCAAGTAAGGACAGAATACCTCATTTATATTGGCTTGAAAAGTTGTGGGCGTGTTGCATAATCCAAATGGCATGACAATAAATGCATAATGTCCACTATGTGTTCTAAAGGCTATCTTGTGGGCATCTTCCTTGACCATCCTAATTTGGAGGTAACCCAATTGTAAATCAATTTTTGAAAACTACTTTGCCATGCCCAACTTGTCTAACAATTTATCAATTATAGGCATAGGATATTTGTTTTAAATCATTAACCAATTCAACTCCCAGTAATCTACACACATATGCCAATCCCCTTCCTTTTCCTCATCAATGGTACCGATGACAAGAAGGCACTAATACTTGGTTGAATGAAATTTTTGGCCAAATATTCTTGATTTTTTTTTCAATTTCTCTCTTCTGAAAATGAGCATAATAATATAGTTTAATTGCCACTGCCTTACTATTATACTATTATCTTTCAATTCAATGGAATGTTCAATTGGCCTATTCTTTGGTGGCCCCACTGGTTTAGGAAAGACATCCTAATGCTCCATCAATAACTGCTCCACCACAACCTACAAGTGGGTGTCAGCATTGTCACTGCTTTCCTCCTCCGTCTATTCTTGAACCAAAACCAAATATGATATTTTCTTAATGTCCCTTCTAATTTCATCAGCACTAGCCATCTTAATTTGTTCAACCTTCCAACCTTTCCATGTGACTAGACTCCCTTCGTATTCAAACCTGCACGTATGGTGGTTACAATTTAATATCACATTAACCCTTGGTTTTAACTATTGGACTCCAATAATGATGTCATTGCCTCTCAACGAAACTGCATATAGGTCCAATTTGATGACGGTGCCTTCCACTGCCAATGTAATATTTGCACGGTGCCTCCATAGTCGTTATTAGGGTTTGTGGTCAAAATTGGGTCGATGGATCTGGCTCTGATACTACATTGTTACAATTCTTTTTGGATCGTAAAGGTAGAGATGTCATTCATGTTATGTTGGGTCGACCCGACATAGTTTGATAATGTCAATCAACGGCACAGCACGAATAATTATTCGTGTCATGGGTCGTACCTGGGACAGCCCCCTAGGTAGTTCATGTCGGGCTAGTACGACACGAATTCTGGCACGAAATCGACACGACCTGGCCTAGCACGAGATTATGAGGTGGGCTGTCAAAGGGGGTGAGCGGGACGGTCGTGCGGGCCGGTGGGGGGAACGGCCATTAGGTCACAGGCAGGGCTGGTAGGGTGAACAGTCGCATGCACGTGCGGGCAGGTTAGGGAACCGTGTTTAGGTCGGCTGTCGGGTCATGGCATCGAGTCCTTGAAAGAAGAGCTAAAGAGGGGAAGAACTGAAGAAGAGGAGAGAAGAAGAGGGGAAGAAGTGAATAACTAAAGAAAAGAAGAAGAAGAAGAGGAAGAACCGAAGTGCAATGATCAACTGACATCATGACATGCAACGATTGGGTCCTCAAGGGGGGGTGTGGAATAGTCGTTGGGTCGTAGGGCCGATGGGGTGAACGATCACGTGCATGGGCAGGTGGGCTAGGGAACTGTGCCTAGGTTGGCTGTCAAGTCATGACGCTGGGACTCGGGAAGAAGAGCTGAAGAGGGGAAGAACTGAAGAAGAGGAGAGAAGAAGAGGGGAAGAAGTGAAGAATTAAAGAAGAGAAGAAGAAGAGGAAGAGTCAAAGTGCAATGGTTGGCCGACGTCACGGTGTGCAACGGTCGGGTCCTCGGGGTGGTGTGGAACGGTTGTTAGGTCATGGGGCCAGTTGGGGGAACGATTGTCGGGTCGTGGGGCCAGTGGGAGGAATGGCCACTAAGTCGCTACATCGGGCCCCAGGAAGAAGAGCCGAAGAAGGAAAGAACTGAAGAAAGGGGAAGAGGAGAGAAGAAGAGGGGAATAAGTGAAGAATTGAAGAACAGAAGAAGAAGAGCCGAAGTGCAACATAGCAATGGTCAGCCGATGCGCAACACCACAACGGTTGGGTCTTTGGGGTCAGCACACAACAGGCAAGGCGTGCAATAGGTAGGACATGCTGTGCATGCAATGGGCGCGGCGTGCAACGAACGATCGGCTTCCACACAACAAGCGACTGGCTGTCGCACCAAGGCTAACAGGTGGCTCACTTCCATGCAACGAGCGGCCCACTTTTGCGCAACAGGCGGCTCGCTTCCATCGAACGGGTGGCCAGCGACTAGGTGCAACGACCAACTACCATGTCAATTTTTCGCTACAAATTAAGGGAGTTGGGTTAATTTTTTTTTCACCCAACTCCTCGTCTCCTCCACTCCAATCTCAAATCTCAAATTTCAATTCTCAATTCTCAATTTCTCAATTTTTTTCACTCAATTCACATTTCGCAAATCGTAAACAATAGCCCACTACCAGGGTCAAAGTTCTAAAAGCTACAGATATCCTCAAGAAAACTTTCCTAAAGCTGAAGTGACACCGTCAATGGAGACTACTAGAGCTTCAACTTCAACTGTGTCACCGAGGAAGTCTCGAAAGAGAGCTTCCATTTAGTCAAAGTACACAACAATGATAAAAGCTATAGTAGATGACACTTCAGAGGAACGAGCCTTCTGCAACTTCTGAAAAGCTGACTTTTCTTACAAAATGTTTGGCGGTACAGGTCATTTAACTAAGCATATTAGTACATGTGAAAATATGAATAAAGATAAAACTATTCAAACCCAACTTTCTTTTACTCTTGAGGGTAATGTTAGCTCATGGACTTATGGTTCTGAAAGGACTAGGAACTTGCATGTTAAATTTATTTGTTAAGAAGATTTACCAATAAGTTTTGGAGGAAATAAACGTTTTTATGAATATATTAGTAAAGCATATTGCCCACAATATAAACATGTATCTAGAAATATTATTAGGTCAGATATTATGAATTTATTTAATATGCTTAGATTAGAACTTATTAATGTTATGAGTACAATAATAACATGTACTTCAAATATTTGGTTGGGTAGAACTAAGGATGGATACATAGCTGTAACTACACATTATATTGATCAAAATTGGATTTTACAAAAAAGATTAATAAGATTTAGAAAAATTCAACATCCACATACTGTTGAAACAATTTTTGCAAACATTATGAAAATTTTTGATTTATATGGAATTAAAAATAAAATAGGTAGTATAACTTTTAATAATGCAGCTAATAATACTACAACAATACCAATGTTTAAAACTAGATTAAGTTTACCAAATGGTTTAAAATTATTTCACCGAAGATGTATGTGTTACATAATTAATATTATTGTACAATCAGGTATAAAAGAAATTGAAATTTATATTGAAATTGTTAGGGATGCTGTAAGTTTTATAACTAGTTCAAGAAAGTAGTAGCAACAATTTGATAAAATGTGATTCTTTTGAAATGACGCATAAAAAATTTTCTTTAGATGTTCAACATAGGTGAATTTCATTATATTTAATATTAGAAAGTGTATTACCATATGAAATTCCAATAATGTCTATGCATAATCGTCATCATTGTGATGATTATAAAAAGTAATTAAGTAATGATCATTTTAAAATTGTAAAATGTTTTGTTAAATTTTAAATACCTTTTTATGATACAATTGTTAGATTATCAGGAATTTATTATTCTATATCTGTCTATGTGTTGCATCATTTATATGATATTTCACAATTTTTTGATAAATATGAGGCATATCCATTTTTCCTACCAATAGTAAATAGGATGAAACAAAATTTTTTAAAATATTTGAATGAAATCTCTACATTATATATTTTGAGTGCATGCTTAGATCCTAGGTGTAAAATAAGATATGTTATTAAATTAATTAGGGGAATACAAATGAGTTTAGGTGTAGATTTAGGATTAAATGTTAATACAATAGAAGAATAATTAAATCAAATGTTTGATTTATACGCACAAAGATATGGATTAAGAATAAAACCTTCTTCTCCACCAATGTCCACAATACCAAAATCAAATATTGAACCATCTTTAGATTCTTGGGCATTTTTACAAAATCCAAGATTTGATGAAGATATTCCAACATCATCATCATACAATTATAATTCTATAGTATCTAGACAAGAATTAATTACTTTTAATTCAACTGATCACCAATCATTATTATTTACTCAACATTCTAACTTAAATATATTTGATGTTTTAGATTGGTGGAGGCAACAATCATTGATTTTTTCAATATTATCAATAATGACAAAGGATTTATTAACAATTCCAGTGTCTTTAGTAGCTTGTGAATATATTTTCAGCATAAGTAACAACTTGCTTAATGAACGAAGATGCAAGCTTAAAGAAGATATAATAAAAGTATTAATGTGTGTAAAAAACTGAGAGCTTGCTCGACTTCGTGAACAAGATTAAGTTGAAGAATTTACAGAGCAACTCTCAAACTTAAACATTTCATAATTAAAACATTGTAATTTTTCAATTTGTAATTTTTTAAAAATGTAATTTAATTTTGTTGTAAATTTTTTTAAAATATAATTGTAAATTTGTAATAATGTAAATATAAAATATGTAATTCATTAATAAATAAAAAATTTAATTTAATTATATGCATTGTTGTCTTATTTATTAAGTTGTTGAAGGTTGAATGTTGTCATATCGATTGTTGAATTAAATTTAAATATTGATTATTGAATGTTATTATTTATTTATTAATTAAATATTTTTTAAAATTTAATTATTTAAATATTAAATACATATAAATTAATTAAAAAATCGTGTCAATTAATATCATGTTGTTAACTAGTATAAATAGTGTTTTCGTACTAACAGACCATTCCTGAGCTGACCCGTTGACATTATAGACTGTGTCGACACAAAATTCATGTGTGTCATGCTGATACGACATGATTGACATGTATACATAAAGGATATCAATGGAAATGAAAAATATTAAGGATGGAAAAGTAGATGGATTGATGATAAAATTACAATTCAAAAGACAACAATCTCTTTACAAAGTACCACACCATCTAACACATACAGAGATGTTGATCGAGTTGGGCCAAATCGTATCGACACAATTTGACCGACATAACATAGGTTAGTGGGTTGTACTTAGGTTGGCTTTTAAGACTTTTGTGCTAGCACAACATAACACGATTGCACGATACAATACAACATAACATGACTGCACGATACAATACAACATAACATGACATGAATTTGGATGACACAAATGACATAATTCAAGTCATTCTTTACGTACTATAGTTTCTAGAAGTGAAATAAATTCTTTTAACATTATCAATTATCAATATTTATGAAATGAATATCCAAATATAAATTCCTTTAATATAATAAATTGATGAAAAAAATAAACTTTGATTTTTCCAATTTTATCATACATGGCATGAGATTCACTAATAATTTTAATAATTTCAGTAATATGTGAGTAAGTTTTCAATATTAGTGGAGTATGTTTGATGACATAAGAGTAAGGTTGAAGGGAAATATATTAGAAGTTTTGATGTGTATCAAAAATTGAGAACTTACTTGATTTTATGAAAAAAGACTAAATAATTTGATGAAAGAATTTTTTGATAATTTTAATTTGTAAATGTAAATTTTTATTTTTTTAATAATGTAAATGTAATTTTATGTTAATTAATTATTATTTATGTAATGTAATTTTTAAATTTTTTTAATTATTTATAAGTCAAATTTGTATATTTCTTATAAAAATAATATTTATAATTTTTTTTATAAATGTAATAATATTTTTTTAAAATTGTATAAATTATTGATCGATGATTTGAAATATCGATGATTCATATTAAACTTATTATAATTATATAATACTAATATTATATTAATTATTTAATTATTTAATAAAATAAAAATAAAATTATATGATTTGATACAATTAATGACATAGTTAACTAATACGATCTAATTAGACCATATTTAGGTCTAAAAAAAGTATATGATATAATACGAAACAAATAATATCAAATTTCGAAAAAATTAGAGTGTAATTTAATTGACATCTTTAAACACATAAGCATAAACGTTACTCTCCTCGCAACTACATTACATGGTATTACAACAAAATACGCGAGTTGCCCAAGATACCTATGTCACATACATATTTATTACACCGTATACCCTACAAGAAGGGTTCTTGCCTTCCACTTCGCGTTACCGTCGGCGATCGACGTCGACATCGGCCCTACATGGCTCCCCCGGACGGCCGATCCGATCGCGACTACGCCGAGATCGTCATCGTGCGGCACGGGGAGACCTCCTGGAACACCTCCAAGATCCTACAGGTGCTCTTACTTTCCTGTGTTTCTTCTCTCTTTCTTTTCTGGAGCTTCTTTGTAAGTTTGGTTTGTTCTTGTTCGTTGTCTGTTAAGTAGCTACTAGTCTTAACGAAGAACGATCATACGTTAATATTCTCAGTGTATTGGACCAATATTATTATCTTGTGAACACGATCGAATTAGTTTAATCGTTTGATTTGGACCCCTCGTTTGTTCAAATGAGGAAAAACTAAACCAAAACGGGCGAACCTGAGATGATCTTCTGATGAAAAAAATGTTTATGACATAGCTTGATGCACTGATTATCAAGACCGGATTGGGGCCATTGGTTGAAAGGGGATCGAGAATCTAGAGATTGATGGAATCATTTGGAAGATCACTTTTATTAATGAAATCAAGAATCCAGCAGACTGATATTTATCCTACCTTTCTGCATAACAATTACGTACTTAGGGCGTTTCAACGTTTGTGGTAGATATGTTTGGCAATACATGTGATAAATTTAATCATGGTTTCCATCTATACCTGAAAATTAGGATATAATTATAAAGCGATGATCTGATGTTTTAGTTTCTGAATTATCTGCTTGTTTACTTTTGTTGGTACAAAGGTGGTCTTCATGGTAAATCTGCTCGGATCTCAGTCAATAATAATTAATGACATGGTCCTAGCATTTTTGTATGATTGTGAATATTTCCCTTTCTTAAAAAAAATTGTAATTTAGAGTACATAAATCTTAATTTTGGTTATTATTTTTCCTGAAATGCATTACAATAACACTTCCTCTGGATAACTAGATATTCACCACTTAGACTACTGCTGTGTATTTATTCTTATTCACTGAGACTACTACTATTTATACTACTGCTGTGTATTCACGGATATAATTATTGTAACTTTTTGCAGGTTACAGCTTGTTCATTGTTATTTTTCCTAAAATGCATCTAAATAGCATCTTCTATCTCAGTCTAAATACACTATTTCTTCAGGAGAAGTGTTTCAATATCTTTATATTCATTGGAATTCTCTTTCCTGTTTATAGCTTGGTCTTTCTTTCTGTAGGATTTTGTATGAACTCAATGTAACTCAGTTATATTATTTCACTTTACCTTAAATCCATGTTTTCTTAATATTTCTCAATACAGGGGCACCTGGATGTAGAGTTGAATGAGACTGGGAAACAGCAAGCCAATGCAGTGAGCTTTTGATTCCTTTGCAGTGAATTGTATGGTTTTTTTGTCATAGTAGTTACTGGTTACCTCTTTTTACAGGTAGCACAAAGGCTATCCAGGGAACAAAGCTTGGCTGCTGTGTATTCCTCTGACTTGAAGAGAGCTGCTAAGACAGCACAGATGATATCAAATGGCTGTAACACACCTGATGTATGTTGAATTAACCATTGAGTTATGCTAGAATAATAACAGTGCATGTGGTAGTAGGATGACTACTTGTTATCTAGTGCTTTTTCTAATTTTGTATTGATATGTTGGGGAAAAGGGGTTTGATCTTGGTAGTTAATGAAAAAGACAAGACCAAAACATGGAGTTTATGTGGTTCAACAAATGCTTATGTCCATGGCTGACTAGGTTTTTGCACTACCAGAATTTTTAGAGTAAATGTTAAAAATGCACAAAGGCACTGTTATACCTGAAAAAATTTCACCTTGGGAGCATGCCCCCTCCTTTCCTTTAGAGAAAATGTTACAAAGACAACCCTTTATTACATAGAAGAAAACTAGAGCATCATTGGTATAGATAGTGCACAATGACACTGTTATAGCAAAAACATTTCATCTTGAGACCATGCTCCCTCCTTACTAATAGGAGGTGCTACCCCAGCTCAAAATCACTATAGAGTTGGATCCCTAGGCCTAGGGATTCTATTAATTCGTTCTCCACACCCTAACTAGATTATTTTAATTATTATTGAATTGTTGTTTCATATCCACTTCTCTTTGTTGGGCATATTTGCAATTTGTTTTGATTGCTTCTTGTAACCTTCGTTTTTATCATTTTCTGGGTTTTTACCCCACAATTTATGCCCTTAGTTTTTGTTAGAGAAAATAATGTATGTGTTTGAAATGTATGTGTAGGTATAGTCCCACATTACTAAGTGATATTTATTCTCTGTGTAGCCTCTGTAAATAAAGGCTTTATGTTTTTTATATGAAAATTTAAGCTTTAAATTTATATATTGCAAGTGCACAATGTTGTAGTATACATTGGCAAATATGGGTCATCACCTAGAAATAATATTATCATTTTATTATATTTTTTATCTTTTTTAAATATTATTGTTATTAATTTTAAATTGGAGGATGGTCGATTAGAAAAATTTCCAGTGTGACCAAAAATGATATTTACAATGTGATCAGGTTGAGAAATGTACTTGGTTAGATTGAGATTTTTCGGTCACACTGTAAATATTCAGTTCAATTGGAAAAACTTTTTGATTTGATTGAAACTTATTATTTATTTATTTATATATTTTTGTGATTTCAAGGGGTCCCCATCTAACTAAAACTTAAACTACACCTTGGACTAAAACTGAGGCTACACCCAAATTATGACTAATTGTTACTAGTCTAAATCAAAGTTATGACATCCTAATTAAATCCTAATTGACCTAGACTAAATTTAAATTAATATAAACAAGTTTAAACTAAACTATCGCTGAACTAAGATGCACTGATAATTTTTAGTTATTTATTATAATGTTATATACTTTTTGTGTATATATATATATATTTAAGTTTATATCAAAGCTAAGACATCCTAATTAAATCCTAATTGTCCTACGTTTTTAAAGTTTATTTTATTATTATTATTATTAATTACATATTTGAAGAAAGTGATAATTTAGTTCTGTATTCCCCTTCCTTATTTTTTAATTTTTTTTAAGTGGCTGTTCTTCTTCTTCACCGAAAGGAAAAAGAGAACCTACACCCAGACACACCTTAAGAATCAAAACCTATCTAAATTTAGCCTATCAATTCAAAAGCTTACTTAATACATAAATAAACCTACTAAAAATCGCAGACACACCTAAGAATAGAAAACTTGACTTGCTATCAGCAGCAACTCGAAAAAAACACAGAAACAGACAATAGAACTGCTGGTTGATGAGAAGATTGGCACCCGAAGCTCCACTGACAGCCAAGATGGATGTAAACTCAAAAAAGAACTCAACACAGCATTGACGTGAACCCACAAAATCTGAAACTCCGAAAAAAAACTCTGAAATCTCAAAAATGCTGCGGCAAACATGACACAATAATCCACCACATTAAAATAAAAACAAAACACAACAAAAACCTAACAAAAATAAAAATAGACCTAATGAAATGATGACTCACAAAGTAAATAAAAATAGATCACTGAAAAGAAAATAAAAATAGAGCATGATAAAAACCAGACACAATAACCCAAAACTTGAAATTACAAAACTCAAAATCCTAATCTGAAACATCTATCTACACTTAAATCTTCCTAAAAATCCAACATGTAAACCTAAATTACGCTAATACCAAATCTAAACTAAATCAAACTAAGCTAAACCTAAATCCTTAAAGAATACTAAAATGATTATGTTGATTTCCAACAACAACACCAAAAACATGTATGAAAATTTAAGCTTTAAATGTATATACCTCAAGCGAATGATGTTGTAGTATACACTGGCAAATACAAGTTGTCCTAAGGGAATCGTAAATCTCAACTAAGATAATATGAAAGAAAAAGAAAATCTATAATACGAACTACATTATGTTAGAGTACTAAGCTTTATACAACTAGATCAACAAGCTTAAATAGAACTTGATACAAAAATGAAAAATATAAGAGAACTACTTACCTATAGTGCTCTCCATCTCCTCTTTTTATCCACCTACTCCATGTCCACTCTCTCCCAACCACCACATTTTTTTGACTCTCCACTATTATAGATGACCTAGCTTTTACTTGTTGTTGACCCATTTATTGCTAGAACATTTGTTGATGGCTGACTTACTTTTTGCTTGGGTTTTCATTTGTCTTTGTCTACCATTAGGGGGTTTGTACTTGATGGAAATGTAGAAATAGAGAGTGATTCTGCTAGCCATTTGATTTTCTGGTGTTAGGTATTAGACGAAAATCTAGAATTTATAATTCTAGATATTCGTCCAACGAGATCCGTACCCACCTCAACCCTTGAGAAAGTCTCTTTCCACCTCTCCTCACTCAATCTCGCAAGAAGGCCCTTTCCTTGTTCAATCTTGTCCTTGTTGCATCTTCGTTCTCCTCGATGCCATCTCCCCACTCGGTCCCATAAGGAGGCCCTTTCCTTGCTTGATCTTGTCCTCTCCCCACTTGATCCTGCTCTCTTCGCTGATTTGTTCCCATCATCCTCTTGCTCAATTTTGCTTAATCTCGTAAAAAAGCCCTCTCATCATTTGATTCCACCCTCTCCCCCTTTGATTTTTCCTTCTTCCTTAATACATCATCACCCTTTACAGGCGATGCCTCTATTTTTGTTGTCCTCCTTGATTCCCACTCGTGCACCCTTGTTCTCTATCTTAGAATCGCATGCTCACCACTGTCACCCTCCATGTTGATTGTTGTTGGCTATTGTTTGCACACCCTTTGTGTTGATTGTTGCCGTTGGCATAGGGAAGAAAGGGGTGAGTGTGTGGGGAAGAAGGGACCAAAAAAATAAAGAAAAGGAAAAAAAGATAAAATAAATATTTATATAAATATATAATAATAATAATAAACGAACATGTAACATTAGAAATTTTTGTATATTGACATAATTGAGATTAAAATGTACAAGTAAATTGTGTGTATTTATATGAAAGGTTTGTAATTTTTTATAAATTAAAGGTAGATAACAAACTTGCATAGTGTAAATAGCAAAATTTGTAATTAATTAATTAATTATTTCTCTATTTTTTAAACATGTTCAATTGTTATTGTATGTTAGGGATAATGTTTTAATAATTATCAATTTATGTTTTGATGAGTAATGTTATTTTAAAGTCTTGAAAAATATATGGTTAATGCTATTTTAAAGTGTTATCTGATGAATCATTTTAATATTAACTCCGCAGAAAAATTTATAAGTGTTACCTGTATGGAGGTCTGTAAGGTTACGCGATAACTATACGAGGGTCTATAATGTTAATTGGTAACTATATGGAGTAAGTTCGTAAACTTAGAGTTTAACTATATGAACTTCAAATTTTAAATTATATAATTGTATTGAATAAAGTTTAATAAATGAACATAGTCTTATTCATATATTATTTATTTAATGTTGTTATGAGAAAATGTCTTGCAAGAATATCTATTCTACAAGTAATACTGATTCTGCAGGTAATATCGATTTAATAGGAATACCTATTCAACGGGCATTAATGGTGATTAATGGAGAACGTGTATGAAGAATAGGTCATTAGATTTTAATTATAAATACCCCTTTGTATCGAGTGAAATGAAATATAATTTACACTAGTATTTAGAGTCATTAAAGTTAAGTGTGAAGATCACCTAGCGACTAAGGAGCATTTGAAGATCAGAAAAAGGCGTCGCATCAATTTTGGAGAAAAACGGTTTGAATCTCTTTATAGTTTAATAGTTTGAGTTTTTCTCTTGGTTTTAATTGTTTACTGAAAAATCTATTTCACAAAGGTGTTGTGAAAAAGAACACTGAAGGGTAGGTGCCTTCATAATGTTCTGGAGCAAACATAGCAAGAGTCAGTTGTGTTTGGAGATAACTCAACTAGGGTTTGTTGAGTTAGGTACTAACTTAAACAAGGGTATATTAAGTTAGGAGTTGACTTTACAGAGTTGGTGTTCTATTAAAGTTAGTGTTCTGTGTGAACAAGATTGTAGACATCGGGTTGTAGTACAAAATAATATACTACTTAATTCACTCTCCTTTTAAGTAGTTTTGATCTTACAATTTGGTATCAGAGCCTAGTTATAGGTTTTTCATACTGTTATTTATTTTATAATGACTACTTTTGGAGGTGAAGTCCATAACTTTCACAAGCCGCAATTGTTTGATGGCAATCACTACCTTTATTGGAAACAAAGAATGACTGTTTTCATATAGTTTATAGATTTTGAACTATAGAATGTTTTTATTGAGAAAACACCCATTCTGGACAAACTTTATGTTGATTGGACTAATCAAGAGAAGATGCTTCATCAGTTAAATGTTATAGGTATGAATATCCTGTTTTGTGTACTCTCATATGATCAATTTAATAAGGTTTCTGTTTATAATATTGTATATGAAATTTGACATGCACTTGAGGTTTCAAATGGAGGAACTAATCAAGTGAAGGAGACCAAGATAAATTTATTTGTCCATCAATATGAATTGTTTAAGATGCTTGATAATAAATCTATGTTTGAGATGTTTTCTAGATTCTTGCCAATTGTGAATTCCTTGAGAGCCCTAGGAAGGGAAAGTTTTGAAGAAGAATTGGTTAGGAAAATCTTGAGATCTTTGACTTCTGAGTGGAAGTGGAAGGCAACCACAATTGAAGAAGCCAAAGATCTAACAACATTGGATGAGTTGATAGGAAATTTGTTTGCATATGAAGTTCAACTCAGAGCTGATCAACAAGATGGAAAAAGTAAAAGTCACAAGCAGAAGGATATTGCATTCAATGTAAGTTCAGATTTTGAATCTAATTGTGACATAGATGAGGATGTTGTTTTGTTGGCCAAGAAGTTTAAGAAAGCTTGGAGAAGGAAAAAAAAGTTTAAGAAGGGAAACAATTCCAAGAAAAATAAGGAGAAATTTGAAGCTCCTACCTGTTATAAGTGCAACAAACAAGGACACTTTAAGTACAACTGCCCTCTTAGGACAAAGCAGGAGAAAAAGGCTGACAATAAGAAATTTAAGGAGAAGAAGTCCATGGACAAGAAGAAATCCAAGGACAAGAAGAGCAAGAAAAGCTTCAAGAAAAACAAAGCTCTATAGGTCACCTTGGATGATTCCACATCCTTTGAAAGTGAGAGTTTTAGCTCGAGTTCAAGTTCCAGTTCTGATGTTGATGAAGATTTTGAGAATCTGCAAATGTAGCTTTCATGGCAACTACATCATGGGTATCCATTAATTTTGATTTAATAGTGAATCTTCTGATGATGAATCAAAGCTGTTGCATGAATATAACAAATTAGCTACTAAGTATCAAAAATTGAAGACTAAGTATCGTAAGGATAAAATAACAATAAAACCTAAAGTAGTTCAAAAATGGGTTCTAAAAAAAAAAAAGACTCTTTTTATTTTTAACATTCTAGACCCAAACAGATTTGGGTACCAAAAAGTGTAATTTTACCTTTTCTGTAGGTTAAAAAGTCAAGTTGAGTTATGGACAGTGGTGTTTCAAGCTATATGACTGGAAGGGAAGAATTACTTGAAGACATCAATGAATGCAAAGGTACTATCACGTTTGGAAATTTAGAGAAGTAAAATTTGTGGCATTGGCAATGTTTGAATTACTGACTCTGTTTTTATTTCTGATGTACTATTGGTTGAAAACTTAGGTTTTAATTTGATTAGTATCAATCAACTACAACACAAAAGATATGAAGTTATTTTTGAAAATAATGAGTGTCTTATAGTTGACAAATCTTCAAATGATATTAAATTTAAAGTTAAGAGAATAGGATCTGCAATTGTCTTAAAATTGCCTTCAGGTGTTGTAGAAAGAATTCTTGTTTAATTGTTAAGTCTGAAGATGCATGACTATGACATAGAAGGTTAGGACACATCAATATGAAATTATTAGGAAAGCTATCAAAACATGATTTTGTTAGATGTTTACCTAAGATTAAATTTACAAAAGATTACATTTGTAATGCATGTGAATTACGTAAACAATATAATCATCTTTTAAATCTGTAAATGAAGTATCTAGTAAAAGAGTCAGATTTAATTCATATAGATCTTTTTGGACCTACTAGGACTTCAAGTTTAAGTGGTAAAAGATATGCCTTTATTTTAGTAGATTTTTTGAGATATACTTGGGTTTACTTCCTAGCTAATAAATCTGATGTATTTGAAATATTTAAAGTCTTCTATAAGAAAGTTTAAAATGAAAAAGACTTGAATATTAAAAAGATTAGAAGTGATCATGGAACAGAATTTGAAAATTTTGAAATGGACACATTTTGTGAGGATTTAGATCATAGGTATTCTTTTTCTAAAGTCCCCTCTCAAAATGAAGTTGTTGAAAGGAAAAATAGATCACTTTAAGAAATGACCAGAACAATGATTAATGGCAATAATTTACCTCACTATTTGAGCAGAAGCAATTAATACAGCATGTTATGTTATTAATAGAGCTCATTTAAGACCTATTATTGGAAAAACACCATTTGAAATTTGGAATGATAGAGTCCCAGATATTTCATATTTGAAATCTTTTGGTTGTAAATATTAATATAGCAAAGGTATCTTTGTTTGATATTCAATTAGGAGTAAAACATTTAGGGTATTTAATAAAAATTCCAGAACCACAAAGAAGACTCTACATGTGGTGTTTGAAGAAAATAATGTTGGAAAATTAGATCAGGTTGACAGGACTGAATCAAATGATGATACTTAGTTTGATATTGCTTTTGAAAATAATGATCATAATGAAAATGTTATGGTAGAGTGGAATTGGAGATATTCATCTAGTCATCCACCCGATTTAATTATTGGGGATCCATCTCTAGGTGTTAGTATTAGATCAAGAATAAATGTATGTGGAGCATATGTATTTATATCTCAAATAGAACCCAAAAATGTTTCTGATGCTATAGAAGATGAGTATTGGATTATGGCTATGTATGATGAATTAGAACAATTCATTAGAAATAATATTTGGGAACTAGTACCTCTACCTAAGGATCATCAGATTATTGCAACTAAATGGATTTTCAAAAATAAATCTGATGAAACTAGCCATGTAGTAAGAAATAAAGCTAGGTTAGTAACACAAGGTTATAATTAAGAGGAAGACAGATTATAATGAAACTTTTGCTCTTGTTGTTAGATTAGAAGTCATTAGAATTTTATTAGTTTTTGCATGCTATATGGATTTTAAACTTTATTAAATAGATGTTAAAAGTGCATTTCTGAATGGTTACATAAAGGGGGAAGTTTATGTAAAGCAACCACTTGGATTTGAGAGTGACAAGTATCTAGATTATGTGTATAGATTAAAAAAAGCTTTATATGGGGTTAAAGCAAGCCCCCAGATCTTGGTACAAAAGATTAAAAGATTTTTTAATTGAGAAAAAGTTTAGTATGGGAAAAGTGGATACTACATTTTTTATCAAGAATCTGGGAATGATATTTTAGTAATTCAAATTTATATTGATGATATTATATTTGGTTCAACTGATGAAAACATGTGTGAAGTTTTTGTTGAAGACATGTTTAGTGAGTTTGAAATGAGTATGATGGAAGAATTGAATTATTTTCTTGGTTTGCATATTAAACAATTAGAAAATGGTATATTTCTTAGTCAAGAAAAATATACAAAAGATTTATTTAAAAGATTTGATTTTCATGATACTAAAATAAAAGCTACACCAATGAGTACGTTAACAAAATTAGATGATGAAATTGGTAAACCTGTAGATGAAAAGAAATATAGAAGTGTGATAGGATCACTTGTATATTTAACTGTAAGTAGACTGAACATTATGTTCAGTGTATGTACTTGTGCAAGGTTTCAAGCTCATCTTAAGGAGTCTCAAGCTCATCCTAAGGAGTCTCATTTAAATGCTGTTAAAAAATTTTCAGATATTTACAAGGTACTCAAAACTTTGGTTTATTTTATTTTAAAGATAGTTCCATAAATTTAGTTGGGTACAGTGATGTTGATTATGTTGGTAGCAAATCAGATAGAAAGAGCACAAGTGGTACTTACTAACTTTTAGGAAATTCTTTAGTTTTTTGGTTTAGTAAGAAACAAAATTGTATGACACTCATTATCTACTACAGAAGTTGAATATGTAGTTATTGCTTTTTGTTGTAGTCAAATTTTATGAATTAGACAAACTCTTAAGAATTATGGTATTTCAAATGGAATAACAAGTATAAAATGTGATAGTAATTCTACTATAAACTTGTCTAAAAATCCTGTTCTACATGCTAGATCAAAGCATATTGAAGTTAGGCATCATTTCCTAAAGGATAATATTATTAAAAATAATATTAAATTAGATTTCATCTCTACAACAGATCAATTAGCTGATCTATTTACTAAACCTTTAGATGAAAATACTTTTACAACTTTAAAAGAAATCTAGGCATATGTAAATTAACTGATGCTTGATCACAAGTCCATGAACTCAAATTGATTTTTTGTTTTTCTTGTTATTTCTGATATTTTTGAGTTTATTTAGTTTTCGTTTTTTTGTATAATTTTAATACATATTTATCACAAATAAAACTATAGACTATGCTGAAAATCTTAATGAAGAAAAAGATTTTGAGTTTTAGAATTTAGTTCTTAAATTACAAAATCTGATTTCTATAAGGAATTTATGTGGTTTAAAGGATCAATACTTAATTTGTCATAATGTGTATGAATATTTGTAACTTGTCATAACATGAATCAGATTTGATATGTTTAAATAGCACATATTCTTGAAAATTTTAGTTAATTAAGTATTCAGTATAATATGAAGTAAGTATGAAATTGTTTAACTGAAATTACAAAAATTTCCAGAAACCTATTGCACTTGAACAATTAAGTCTAGAGAAGTAGTTAACTTGATACACTGAGTTTCTTAAAACATAGCAACCTAAGATTAACTGATTTGAGATTATTGATCTAAAGTTCGTTACAAGAGTGTTATAGAAAAAAGTCTGGTTTATGGAAAATTAGTTTATTTTAGTCATTAAGAATGAAACTAAATTAAATGTATCTGCATTTTAAGTGTGCTTAATGAATATCAAATTCTGATAATTTTTTAATAAAGATTACAATTTTTATACTATTGTGGAGTTTAAGATTGTATCTCATGATCCGTGTTGATAAAGTCTTTAGATCAGATTAAAATAAGTTCTATTATTTTTTAAAACTTTAGATTTCTGATCTAAGTTGTAGGTGATTAGCACAGGCTTTAGTCTAAATTAACTTATAATAATATATTATGATTTATTGTTTTTAGTTGATTTCAGCTTTATAATTATGTTTGTAAGCATTTGTGTAAAGGGAGGTATGCATGAGTATAGGGGGAGCTTAAGAAAACTTTTTAGGTAATTTAAAAATTTTAGGTTTGTACTGTTTTAGAGTAACATTACAAACCTTTGTAATGTTGTTGAGTAATGTTACGGAATAAGTTTGTATGATTTGATTTATTTAACTTCTCAACTTAGTAAGTTATTTATAACTTAAAGTTAAGGTAAATACTCGACTAACTCGATTACTTGAAGATAGAAAATATTTAAACCTATTTACCTCTTGATTTGCCTCATTTACTATTAGACAACAATAGTAAATCCCTAGGTTCCACACCGTAAAGTCTCATTTGAATCCTACGGTGATTCCTGCGACAATGGCGTCAAGTTCAAGTGAGTGGTGGTCCAAGATAGATTTTGAAAAGTTTGAGAACAATGCAAGGTTTTGGCACACATTCAAAAAGGTATGCAACTCTGTTAGAGAAAAGGAGTTAGCTGAATTTATTGAGGATAAAGACGTAGCTATAAATCTCTATGTTGAAGAGGGTCTAACCGCACCTGATGAGTTTCATGACAAAATACAATTGTATATTGACAGAGAAGTAGAGAAAGAAGTTAGGTTGAGACCTACAAATAAGCTTGCACATGAGCTGATTAGAAGAAAATGTCAGTTTTGGTTTGCAAGAGAGGCATACTGTGTTGCTTTTGGAAAATCATTTAAAAAGGGTAGATCTGGTTATTTTGTTTCTGGTAGTTTATCTCAAAAGGAGAAAGAAACATGGGAACAAGCCCTCAAGTTTTATAAACCCACATCTTTTGAAGAGCATAATATGTATGATGATATGGTTAAGTTGTTGGTTGCTTCTGATGAGAATGAAGAGACTGCACACACTGAAGCAATTATACAGTTTGACCAGTGGAAAAAGACTAGACTGACACAAGGAGAAGCAAGTACTAGTCAGCAGAGTAAAAGACCTTTTTTCTAAAATACAAGAGGAACGAGAACCTGTCCTGCCACTTGTTACAAAAAGGACAATGCAAACACACACTAGGAGGAGGAAAACAGTTGAGCAATCTGTTGATTTTGAAAATATAGAAGAAACTCCTTTTGTAAGGTATGTTATTAAAAAGGAACCTGTAGAAGAGCATCATCCAGAAATTCAGGATGTTTCAACACTGATTGAAAATATACTGGAAGAGATTCCTACCAGTGTTCCTGAAGTTCCAGACATTAGTGAAGTAGTTTTTGATGATTTGTTTGTTGGTGATGTGGAAAGTTTAGTTAGTTTTGAAGAATGGTACACTGATCTTTATGTCAGTTTTGAAATGCCTGCAGTAGAGTTACAGATGATTTCTTATCAGGCAGTGGCAGAGGATCAAGGAATGTTTGCTGAATCTATGGACAGAATTTCAGAAGAGAATTTTGAGTTTCAGCAAGAAGATAGTTCTGTACCATCACCACCACCACAACAGCAAGTGGAGAATAATAATAGAAAATTTCCAGATCCTGAAAACACAACAGGTGCAAATGTGTTTTATTTTGCAAGTCAGGATGCTGTTAGGAAATTTTCAGAACATAAATCTTATAATGTTATATATAGTAGACCAGTGAACTTTGACAGAATGGATGACATTCTGGAATTATTTGAATTCCAAGGTTTGTTAAAGATAATTCCAACTGTTAATGGCCACTCCAAAGTCTCAAATTTAGTTGCAGCTTCTATTCAAATTTGAGAGAAATAAATGAGTTGTATATAGAATGAGAGAGAAAAAAAGAGAAGGGAAAGAAAAGAAAGAAAAAAAGGGAAAGAAAGGAATGGGGGAGAGAGGAAAGATAAAAGAAGAAAAAAAGGAGGAAGAAGAAAAAGGAAAAAAAGGAAGAAAGAAAGAAAAATATAGATGGTGAAGCACACATGGAAGGAGAAAAAGAAAAAATATAGTGGGGAAGAGAGAAAATAAAATAAAAAGGTGGAAGTTAAAAAAAGGAGTGTAAGACAATATAGAAAAGAAGTGTTTAATATTCTGTTATCAATCTCTAATTAAATTAATTATATTTTTCTTGTGTGAGTCTCTTTGTTGTAACAATGTTGTTTTTTCAAAGTTGTTTGCCATCTATGAGATTAGTTTTCATGTTGGATGGTGTTGTCTTATTATCTTTATTGGATGATTGACGATAATTTATAAGAGTGTAATAACCTCTTAGTCTATGTAAGCATTTGTATGTTCACTAAGTCTAATGATGAAAACAATGAAATAGTGTGTACACCTATTAAAGTGTGGTCAGCTAAGATTTGATCTTTTCTCTTATTTCATAATATTACTAGTATTTCTAGTTAGTGTTTGTCTATTATATATCTCTATTTAATTTGTTATAATTTATTCATGGTTGAATCTATTGTAAGCTAAATGCTTTAACTTGAAAGAGTGTTAGAGAAAATAATGTATTAGGATTTTAGTTGTGTGTGAGAGTTTAGTTCTGCATTATGTAAGTGTCATTTATCCTCTTGATGTAATTTCTATAAATAGAGGCCTTATGTTTGCTTACGAATAATCTATTTTCATCCATTTCTTGTGTTCCAACAGTTTTTCTTTAAAAAACATATTGGATTGCCCATAAAAGAGAAAACTGCTTCCCATGCAACTAGAGGTTGACAATGAGCTGAAGGAAAACAGTTTTGTGAATGTTCATCATTTCATTCCAATTTTTCAAACATTATCTTTAGTGTGTTGATAGCATTGCAATTTTCCATCAATAATGATGTTAAATGTCTTCATTATTTTGGATTTTCTGTTTTATAACTGTAATTAATTTGAGGTAATTTTTACAAGTATAATTTTTCATTCCACTTTTTAATCACAGGTGATTCATCTCCCTGAACTGAGAGAAAGAAACCTTGGTGATCTTCAGGGTATGACATTAAAGGATGCAGCAATGCGGAAACCTAAGGCTTATGCTGATCTTTTATCCTATAATTCAAATCAAGAAATTTCTGTAAGTTTTGATTTTGAATTTTCCAATAGATGCAAATCTACCATGGACTTCTGGTGTCAATTGAAAACCAATTACAGTGCTTCACATTTTGTCCTCAGGGTGGTGGAGAAAGTTTGGATCAACTTCATCAACGATGCACATCTGCCATGGAAATAATAGCTAGGAAGCATAAAGGTCTAGAATTGTCTCTTCCCTGGATCCCTTTTTATCTTCCGATGCTTTTCTTTTTCACTTCCTAATGGAAAATACGTCTTATACAATTGTCTTTTTTATCAACACGGAACCAATCTAGCAGCTATAAACATGTCCTCATATTATTATACTTTTCCAAAATTCTTACTATATTTCAGACTGTAGACTTCCAGAATAGCAATTTGAGACAATGTAGAAAATGTATGAGATAATGATTTGAATGAAAAATAACTCAAAAATTCACTCACTTCTAACAATTAAGCACTATGAGACAAATGCTGGATAGATGAATAACCATTTTTTACACCTAAGTGTTGACCATTCAGCCCAAGTTTTTGTAATTTCATGCCATATGGTCTGCAGGTGAGTTTTCATGGGGAATTTAAGGGTATTTGCATAAATTAGATTCAACAGTCATCTCATTGAGAATGATTTAACGCGGATGGGCATGACTTGGTGTGTTTTGGCTTGGCCAAAGCTACTAAACCAAACCATACCTATTGGTAAGGCATTGTCCTGGTGATCCAAACCATTCTATTTTATTTAGCTGAAACAAGTTAAGCCATTCTATATTGGTTTGGTCTATAGCTAAACTATTTATTATTTAAACAACAAATGATAATTAAATAAATTAAAATAATATAAATATTATTCTTAATATCCAACAAATGATGGTATTGAAACTATATCATGTTTTTAACTTTTTATATATATTTATTGTTTTATTATTATTAATCTCAATTTTATTTAAATAAAAGTGGGAATAACAAGCTCCCAAGGCAAGGTGTTTACACTTTGTCTCTAAATATTAACCTCACTCACTCACCCACCTCCATGCTCAATTGCCTCAATATTAGCTATCATAGGCAACTTTATGAGTAAAGAAATCTAAGTAACCATACAAGTGGGGTGTCTACACTAGTAATTATATGTTAATACTATGATTAGGATGTGAAAAATTGAAGTACATAAGAACAAAGAATTAAGAGGGTGGAATCTAAAAAGTGAAAAAAATGATATTTAAAGGTAACTTGTTAAAAGAATGAATATATGAACTAGATGGAGAGGTGGATAAACTTTGAAATGAAATGACTATTTATATTAAAAAATGGCTAGAGAAATTTGAGGAGAGTCTTGTAGAGTTAGAGTTTGTCTATGCATGTTGGAAATTCTGAAAAATTTATGCATGTTAGCGAGCAACAAGTGTGAAAGATGGAAAATGTCGGGGGAAGATTTGGATGGGTTGAGGGTAGTTATCCTGGAAATTCAATCCTTTTATACTTGAAAATTTTAATTTTTCATTTCTTTAATTTCTAGATGCATAAACACCAACACTTTTACAAACTCATTTTCAAGATTTCCAAGTTGCACAAATCCCCTAGGGAAGAAAATAGTGGGAAGATGTACAAAAGGTAATTAAAGAAAAGGAATGCTATAAAACATGGACGGTAGAGTTTTAGTAAAAGAAAATGAAATAAAAGATAGATAGTGTACGTATTATAGTAAAATTTCTAATAAATGTACCATAGAACATTTTTACATGTAAAATTTGGATGGTAGTACAAAAGCTATATGCTATAGTTATTTTAAAAGAATTAGTAATATGAAAGTAAAAGAAGTTATTAAGAAAATAAAATGTGGTGAAACTATTGGAATAGATAGTATCACTATTGAAATGTGGAAGTATATGAATGAAGTAGGGATTAAGTGGTTAACTAAAATTTTTAATATTAATTTAAAGAGTAAAAAGATGCCAAAAAAATAAAGGAAGAATTCTTTAATACCTATACATATGTCAACATGATATAGGCACAGCCCACAAATCTAATGGGCTGATCCATGCATGGCTCGTTGGCACGAAAATACTATTTGTGCCGGTCAATGACACGATATTGATTGACACGACTTTTTAATTAATTTATATGTATTTAATATTTAAATAATTAAGTTTTTTAAAAATATTTATTTAATTAACAAATAACAACATTCAACTATTCAATCATCAATATTTAAATTTAATTCAACAATCAACATGATAACATTCAAGTAATTCAACATTCAACAACACAACAATGCATATAATTAAATTAAATTTTTTATTTATTAATGAATTACATATTTTATATTTACATTATTACAAATTTACAATTACATTTAAAAAAAATTTACAACAAAATTAAATTACATTTTTGAAAAAGATTACAAATTGAAAAATTACAATGTTTTAATTATGAAATGTTTTAGTTTGAGAGTTTCTCTGTAAATTCTTCAATTTGATCTTGTTCATGGAGTCGAACAAACTTCTAGTCTTTTACACACATTAATGCTTCAATTATATCTTTTTTAAGCCTTCATCTTCTGTCATCAAACATATTATCACTCATACTGAAAATCTATTCACAAGTTACTGAAAACACTGAAATTGTTAATAAATCCTTTGCCATTATTAATAATATTGGAAAAATCATTGATTGTTGTCTCCATCAATTTAAAACATCAAATGTATTTAAGTTAGAATATTGAGTAAATAATAATGATTGATGATTGTTTAAATTAAAAGTAATTAATTCTTGTCTAAATACTATAAGATTATAATTGTATGATAATGATGTTAGAATATCTTCATTAAATTTTCGATCTTGTAAAAATGCTCAAGAATTTGAAGATGGTCCAGCATTTGATTTTGTTATTGTGCACGCCTTGTTGGTTGCCTGTTGCACACCGGCCCCACTTGTTACACACCTTGCTAGCCACTCGTTGCATGCCTTGAGGACTTGACCGTTGCACGCATAGCGCACCCCTGCCCCGCCTGTTGCACCCCACCGACCACCCGTTCCGTGTCAGCCCAGAGCCCCTCGACCGTTGCGTGCGTAGCACACCTCGCCTACCTTGCCCTGCCCCACCTGTTGCACCTTGTCGGCCGCCCGTTGCACGTTGGCCCCGAGGCCCCCGATCATTGCCCTTTTCAACTCTTCTTCTTCTCTTCTTCTCCTTTTCTTCTCTCCTCTTCTTCCCCTCTTCTTCTCCTCTTCTTCCCCTCTTCTTCTCTCTTCATCTTCCCCTCTTCCCCTCTTCTCCTCTTCTCTTCTTCCCCTCTTCTTCTTGACCAAACCCTAGCCTGCTAACGCCCGACGACCCACTCGTTTTGCCAATGCCGCAATGCCCGACCACCGTTACCTGTCGCCATCGCCCGACCACCTTGCCTCCGCCAGGCTCATTGCTACCGTTGCCACCGTCGACCGTTGTTGCATTGCCCCCTCCAGCCCTCCTCGCTCCCTCGCCCCCTCACCCCCTCGCCCAATTGATCGTGCTGGGCTGGCACGAAGTGGCTGAGGGCCGGCCCAGGCATGACCTATGACTTGAATTTTTATTCGTGTGCCCGACACAACCCAATTGACATATCTAAATACCTATTGTAACACTATTTTTACAGATTTGACAAAACACTTTGAAATCTAACACTCTAATCCTTTTTGTCACAATGAAATAAAGAGATAAAAGAGACAAAAAGAAAAGAAGTTGCCACTTAGGGGGGTTTGTGCATACCTAGAAATTCCAGAAACTGAAAATCAAGAACATTTCCTGGATTGTCAGTTGTTTGTGCATACCAGAAATTTTGAAAAATTTTGAAAAAAAATCGGTTGTATAAAAGGAAGATTTTCCTTGTTTACACCCCTCCCCCCTTTGAAAATTCCACCTGATGGAAAAATTAGGGCTCGAAGCTTGTAGTTTGCAGCTTGCGATGGCTTTTATAGCCCATTTGAGGGAGGAAGAGGATAGACAACTTGTCTCCTCATCTTTTGTGGGGACGTAGCTGCCAGTTCTTCAGGAAGTCACATGACAACCTAGGCACAGGAGACAGGTGAAAGATGAAGTGGCGAAGGAGGTTCATTGGTAGGCATTATTAGTGTGCAGAAGTTGAGCAAGTAGGTGGTTATTGATGCGGAAGTTGGATCGACAAGCAGCGCAAGTGGTGGCTTGTGTGGAAGCTGGATTGTCGACCTATTGCGCAAAAACTAGGCTCGTGAGGTCGAATGAACCCATACGTGTTGGATGTGTAGGTGGCTCAGTTAGGTGAGCCTAGATGCATGGGTGGATGAGTCAGGCGAGCTTGGACACGTGGGCTGACGAGTTAGATGAGCTTGGACACATGGGTTGACCGGTCAAATGAGCCTCAACGTGTATGTTTTTCGGTTGAACAAGCCTAGATGCATGGGCGTAGATGAACGACTGGACTTGGGTGTAAACTTGGATGCAGTCAAGTTAACTTGGCTCATTAGACTTGAGTCCATAGTCAATTAGGCTAACCAATTGGGTCTGATTTAGCCGATTAGGTTCAATCAACTTGATCTATTAGAAATTTGGACTAAGCGACTTTGAATGATTTTGTAATCAATTATATGATTAAACAATTGATTCAAATAACTATGTGGGTGAAATTTATATGAAAATTTTCTTTAATTTCCCATATATACACAAATAGGTTTATGATTTGTTGGATTTTCCATTGAGTGCACAAATGATCCTTCTAAATTTTCTTTTTCCTAAATTTCACTTTCCTTTACCTTTTCTTTTTCCAGAATTTTCTTTTCCTTATTTTCTGAAATGCACAAATAGGCCCTTAGTATATTTAGAGAGAAAATTAAGAAAACCTAAATGACGAGGAAAGGTACTAGACATCCTAAATGGTGGATAAAACTAAATCTATGGACTTAAGATTCCAAGTAAGCACTTTAAGTTCAAGTTAAAAAGGTACCAGACATCCTAAATTGCCTAATCGAAGTTGGTTGCTCAAATACCCTTAAATGGATGAATTGCTATGGGCGTCTGTGGTGCTATATATGTTTTAATTAGGGCTTTGTGTAGTTAGAAGGCTAAATAGTTAGGTGTGCCAAGATAGTGTAAAGTGTTTGAATGCTAAGTGTAGTTAAATTTGCCCTGAGTGAGCATGTAAGGAAAGTTGGCTAAAGGCCTTAGTGACTGTGAAAGGGAGGCTAGGTAAATGGCTTAACTTTCTTTCATGTGATTTTGTAGGGAAAATAAAAAAGGAAAAGAAAAACTGAGACTATTCCTCTTCCAAGTGATTTTGGTAGAGAAGTGAAGGCTAGTGTATCTACCCTAGTATCCCAAATCATGGTGTCTAGTTGGCTAGAATAATTCAAGCAAACAAACTTAAAAAGAAGGCATATAAGTGATGGTAAATGTTAAAATGAAAATTAGTTAACATGCAAAATAAAAGATGCTTATATGAATAGATGCAAGTCTGTTTGAGATGAACTAATGCAAGAATTTATATAATCATGTCTTTGTATGTAGTTGCATGTAGATGTGATTATGGATGTAATCAAGTAATGTAGAAATTTAAACGATTATGGTGTATATTGATGTGAGTGCATGTGGGTGTGTGTAGATGTAATTAACAAGTGCAGAAGTTAAATTGATCAATGTATAAATGCATACAGATATGATTGTGAAAATTTTGGGCTTATGCAGAAATTAAATTGACTGATGTATATGAGTGAGATAAATCCATATGAATATGATTCTGAAAATTTAACTATTGTGAAAGTTTAATTGCCACTATAGCGGATGAGTTGCAATGTTGAATGAATGAATGTACTTGCAATGGAGAATTGAGTGTTGACTTTGTAGAGAAGAAATCTGAGCCTTGGTAATGTCAATTGTTAGCGGAGGAGAAGCATAAACTAGGCTTGGTGGGACGAATGTGGGTTTGGAGTCCTCAACTAGTGTTTGACAATGAGGGAGGAGGTAGCCGTTTTAGTAGGAGTTGGTGGGTGACCACAATGGAGTTCTGGGTGAATGTCAATGGGTTCTATGTGATGATGGAATGGAGGGCAGACGTTTGCATGTTGGAATACAGCACCTTAGGAGGGCGTGCAAGGATGGGTGGCTAGCCTACTTGGATAGGACTGCCCAAGGACGATGTTTGGATCCCTATGAATTTTGGAAAGATATTTGGGTGTTGTGCGTTAAGTGAATGAATGGGACCCAGGGTTGTGATGATTGGGGAGTTTCCATATAGGTCTAATGGAGATCCCCCTTATTGGGTTCCCCCTTTTTCGGTATCCTTTTTAATAAATTAAGATGTGCGTCAATCTTGAGATCAATTTTAGGGTGCCCTACAGATTTGGCTGTCCATAGATTGGGTGTTCTTCATCGAGTGTCTTCTCCTTTGTTCCTCTCTATCTTCTCTTTGTTGTTGGGTACATCTACGTAGGGAAGGTGTGAGAACAGGCAAGGATGATGACAGTTATGTGAGTAGGTGGAGGTTCGACAATTGCAAGTGGTGAAGGTACAACTGGAGCTCGATATAGGGTTGTTAGGAAGGATGACAAGTATGCATAAGAATCACAGAATGGAGTTCGTGGACAAGTTCTACAAATTGGTGCATGCACACCTATGGTAGAATGGAGCCTCACCTCTCTGCCACTACATCTCTCTTTTTTAATGAGTTGTCCCTTTCCCTTTGAAGAGTTGTCTATTTGGAAGATGAGATGACAGGTTGACGTTGGGAGGTAGGCTATGGGTGGACGTATCCCTCTACACTACGGGAGAGGGTAGTGACGTGGTGGTGCAAGCTCGATCAAGGATAGACATCTCCTTTCATGTGCAGGAAAAGGTGGAGACAGTGGTGTGGGCTCTATCAAGGAGACAGTGGTGTGTACGTAGGAAAGGGTGGAGATCATCAGGAGTGGTGCGGGCACAACTATTGAGTTGGGGTTGATTGGGCTTGAGTTGGGGTGTAGCTTGTGTCTGAAATTAGATTTATTAAGTGTAATTGGGTTGACAATTAGGCTAGATTAGTCAAATTAAAAATGATTAAAGTGATTTTTGGGTTGATTAATTGTGATTTTAGTGGATTAATGTTTAATTAAGTGTATTTTAAGGTTAAGTGATTTAAGTGGGCAACTTGTGATTAAGCAATTTAAATGATTAAACAATTAATTAAATGGATTTTTAAGGGTTGATTAAAAATTTTAAACTAAGGATTGATGATTAAAGGATTAAATTAAATTAAGTGATTTAATTAAGTGGTTTAGTGATTAAATTAAGAGACTTAGTGATTAAAAATTAATTAAGGATTTAGATTAAGATCCATTAAGGACTTAATTAAGTGATTAAGGGCCCATTTGTGTACATTGGAAATATGAGAAATAGAAATTTAGGAAAAGGAAAAGAAAAATTAGGAAATGGAAATTTAGTTTTAGGACTATTTGTGTATGTTGTGAAAATTTTGAAAAATTAATTTTTTTAAAATTATAAATTTTTTATATTTTAACATTTCAAATATAATTTCACATTTTCTTGTAACCATGAGTTTAGCAATAGTCGAGGGAGGTTGAGTAAGATGCATGAGGTTAGAAAAGTACGTCGTGATAAAATTTTCGTACAAGAATTTTTTGAACCCAAACAAGTGAGAAATGACGAAAAAAATTTATACTTATAGTGATGGAAAAATTTAAAATTTTTTCAAATTTTCTGAGATGCATAAACACCTAAAAATCTGAAATGTTTTTCAAAATTTTCCTCTTCCAAGATTTTTGATGTACACAAACCCCTCCTAAGTGACTTAGTTAGGTATTAAGTGATTTAATTACGAATTAAATTAAGCATTTTAGTGATATAGTTAAGGATTAAATGATTTTAGTTAAGCAATTAATTGATTAATTATGGTGATTTGATTAGGGATATATTTAGTGATTAATTGATTAATTAGGGGATTTTAAGTCTTGAATAAAATGTTTTAGAGGTGATTTAGGGATTAATTGATTGATTGCTCAAGTATTTTTTATAGATTAAGATTTTTAAAGGGTTAATAAATGGGATGTGAAGGGAGACCTGCAAAGGTGCTGGAGTAGGTGCAGGTCATTGAAAGGGGGCTGTGTAGACAGTTCAAACATCGAAAATAATAGCAGGGACCTGAAAATGAAGTGGCAACACTTATATTTAAAAATAAAGGAGGCATATAGAATAGTAATAATTATTGTGTTATTGAGTTAATGAGTTACACTATGAAATTATAGGAAAGGGTAATTGTGTAAAGACAAAGATATGTAACTAAAATCATAGAAAATCAGAGGTTACCAATGGAAATTATTCATTTACTTAGAAAACTAATAAAAATTTTAGAATTAAGAAAAAAGACCTATATTTTGCTTAAATGGATGCATATTAGGGTTATATTGTATGTGTATGCTTTACATTGGGTAATTGGATGCGCATTGGATTATCCAAATACTCTATAAATATGACATCCAAATCTGTCCTGACTACTCACGCTCTTTAAATTAATTTTTTTGCGTATATGATATCCAAAATTTACAATGGCCTCTGAAATTCCTTTCTTTTGTTACACAATTGTATGGTTTAAATTATGTTTAGTTGAACACATTTTGCGCCCTTTTTTAATTTTCGAAGTGCAGCGCCATTCCTGCAGCATCCGTCGTTGACACGAAGGTTTCTGCTGGACACTTTTGTCTTTGCAGGGGAAAGAGTGGTCGTTGTGAGTCATGGAGGAGTCATAAGAGAGCTTTACAGGAGAGCCTGCCCTCGTTCTCGACCGGGGAAGATAGCAAATGCGTCTGTTGGTGTGTTGTGGATATCAAGTGATGGTAATGATTGGATGATGAGGTCATGGGGAGACATAAGCCATCTGGGTAATACTGAACTTCTCGAGGATTCGTTCGGCGGTGATAGAACTTCTGGCTAGTTAGTTGGAAAGAAAATGTTGGTCATCCAACCATAATACTCTTTACGGCACTCCAGAACTCAGGCAGAAAAGCTTGGAGAGGACAACTTGGGCAACACCTAGACGTCCATTTAAATATCAATTTAATTCATTTTAACCGTATATTATATAAATTTTATACGTATTTAATAATAATGTATAGTTTTAAGTCTATTATTTCCTAATACGATTGTTTCTTGCCTTTTCCATTCACCCACTTATCTTCTTTTCCCTGCAACCATGTATCTGAATGAAAGCGAAGACATCTTCGAAGGACCTGCTACTATCAAGGATTTAAAAATCGATTTGGATTGGCAATTTTGCTAGCTGTTAGCAAGATGGTCTGGAACATTTCTTTTCACCTTGGAAAATAGAACTTCTGGCAAGTATATGTAGTTATGTAGAGCAGGTTAATGTTTTGATGAAATGTTGGTTTATTTATACATGGGTTAGTTTTCTTCAAGTATTTTGACTTTATTTTTACTTAAATGTATTTTTCGGTTCTGGCTAAATCGAAAAATATTTGGTGTAAGTTATCTGATTAGCTGTATTGATTAATTCCATTAGCCGATAATCTCAAATTGGATTTTTTTTGAAATTTGAATTTAAAATATATTTTGTATGATTTAAAATTGATATATATTCGATTGAATAAATTATTGATTTGATCTATTATACTATAGAAAATTTTAAAATAAATTAGACGTGATTTTTGTTGATGAAATGGTTTTAAATTATTATGAAATGTTTTTAAATTCAAACAACAGTTGAATAGTGGCCATTTTATTTTGAAAAGTTATTGAATTGATCTAATATGATTTTCTCATTGTTTATTTGATTGAGAAGCAGTTATAGAAAGTAGTCAAATTTGCTGGACGTGACTTGCTGATATGAAATGTTGATTTTTTAATAAAATATTCATATGGTGTGTTTTTGAATTAAATTGATTATAATTAAAATAATTTATTTCTATAACTATTTACTCCATAAGTTCGTTTGTAAATATGTATTAGTCTTGGACAAGACAAGTAAGCTGCCAGAAAATATCTTCCACATTCTTCAAAGAGAGGGAAAGCCTATTCCTGTGAGAAAAAGAAAAATCATTGTAGGCTTCATTTGGTAAATCATTTTCATAGTCACAATGATATTAAAGTTTTTTAATATAATTTTTTTATATTTTTTAATCATGACTTTTAATCACATCATCATTAAAAAATGTAATTTCACTATTATTCATATTTTATTTAAATGTTAAAATAAATATAAATAAATACAAATTCTGTCTTGTTAGAGTAACTTAAAAATTAATGTAATTTTTTATTATTTGATAAATATAACTACGAGAGTTACTTTTATTCACCTGTAGAATTGAAAAAATTCATAACAAACGCAACTTATATTTCTTTTCTTTCGAAGCCTTTTTATTGAGCATGAAGTATGAACACATAAACCTACTGTTTCATTCACACGATCTCACGGAGTAACTACGTTAGACTTAGATTTTTCGATATACTTTCTCTAGAGGGGACGTGTGTGTGTTTTTTGTTTTGATTATTATTCTCTTGTGCTCAAGTATTTGCACATTATTTTGAATGAAAAATGAATTTATGTTTTTATTTATTTTGTACTTAAATTGAACAACCTATCTGTGGTGAGAATTTCGTAGTTGTGAAAATGCATAGGTTATTATTCAGACTGCAAAGGCATTAATGTTGTTTCTAAGCCTACAAAAGCAACAGATTTAAGTGTTGAGCCCAAAAAATACTTGTACAGAGTTGAAGCCCTTGTAAAGGTTACAGTGAACATGTAAAATACGAAGAGATAGTAAAAAGGCTCGAGGTTGGTGCCTTGTGAAGTGGAGTAGCCCGATTTAGATGAATCACTATGTGTTTTTATGATTTGATTGTACTTATGATTTATTATTTGATTTCCATCTCAATCAATTTTATTTTTCTAGTGACGTTTCGCAAAATGATTTTAGTGCAAAAATTTATTAAATAATTGTGTACTCTATTATTCATCTCCTATTGGATCAAGAACTTCAATGAAGGAGGGTAAATAGTGAATCGTTTTAAGATTAAAATAGAGGATAAACAAATAAAATGATTCTGCAGAGTATCAAATCACAAAGAGGACATACAGACATTTATATTGGTTCACCCAAATGAGCAACACCACTCTTTAAGGCGCCAACCTTGAGTCCTCCACTAACCCTTCGCGTGATGGGTCCAAGGGAAACCGATATGGTTGGGGTGCATCAACCGGCCTATTTTCCTTCTCTACCCAACACCCCCACCCAAACAAGGGTAATGTCCACTTCAGGCAAAATCTGAAGGTTGTCTTCAATCCTTGCAAATCATCCTTCTCATCACCCTTTCTAGCCATAAGTCAAGAGCAATGTTTACCCCAAGCAGAAACGATGGTTGCCTTGTTCCCTACTTTTCAAAAGAAAAGAAGAAGAGAAAAGAGCAAAAGCAAAAGTGAAGGCAAAAAAATTAGGAGAATAAATGTCAAAGAAAATTTCCTCTAATAATGTTCACTACCCAAAAGAAGTTTGTCATTATCTCTTCTTGGGTCAAAGTCTAATAAACACCCAAAAATGGAAAAATCCTCCATTGAGGGTAAATCCTTCCATTTCATCACTTCTCCTAACCCTCAAGCTCAACGTGATAACTCTAATCGAGCGGCAATCGGGCCAACCCTTCGTTAATAGACGGTAAGTACTCGCTCTCCTCACAAGTAGGGTTGAGACAAGGTCAAAAGTCCAACAGAGAGCCAACAATGTGAGAACGAGCCACTCACTGAAGAGGAACAAACTCTTGGTCCATATGCATAATTGAGGCTAAAGGCTAGCTAGACTATCCTCCTATGTTTTTGAAACTCGGGCAAGCTGCAATAAGAGAGTTGTGTACCATCCAAAATCAGTCTTGATAAGCTTGGTAGCACCACTGGGTGGGACCCAAAGATCCGCAATCTTGGCCAAGGCATTGGCCAGCCCCAGGTAGTAGAAGTCATCCTGTTAGGATTTACTTGCCAATGCTTATGATAAATCATATTTTTCTATGATTATAAATTGTATATTTAATTGCATTATTTGTTTGTTTGTTGCATTTATTTACACTTTATGTTTATTCATGGCTATTATATGCTATTCCTTTTGCTACTCCTCCTTTGAGTCTACGCAGGAATTACAAATCTGCACTCCACATGCCCCAGCTAAGTACAAAAGAGCTAAGGAACTGGATCACATAGTGCAACCTCTTTCTTGCGTGCAGCACAACCCCTTGTTTGCTTTGGTAGGACATTTGAAACCTCGACTTTCACACATTCTAGATGTAGTAGCTATTGGAGTTGATAGTGACACTAAAAGAGATTTGCTACCTATAAGATGTGCCGTTGGGTTGGTATTCTAGCTCTCCTTGCTCACAAGGCTCCCAAGATGCACGGTTTGGGAACACCTCCTCCATACACAGAATGGTGCACAACAATTGGACATCGAGAAGATTCTCTAGCTGGTTAGCAAGTGAAGTCATAATCACAACCACTATTGGCTTAGATGCTTTGCCATCAAATTCCTCACCAAAGTCATCGTTAGCGACGGTAGGACCAAAGTCTCTTTCGATGCCATATCGGTGATGGTGGCCATCCCTATAGACTCCACTGGCATTAGTGTGGTCATCCTGACCAACCTCTACACAACCTTGGACCATTATGTTCCCAGGTGCAAGAACTTCTTCAGGTGACCTGTGACTTTGGATGGTTGCACACTTGCACCACAAAGTCCATCAGATGGGGTACACGAGCCCATCCACATACTACCTAACTCCTTTCGGTTTTGCCACATAGACAAGGCTTATCAGCAGTGAGCTAGCCTTGTTGCAAAAAGAGGAAATCTAATAGAGTTTCTTGCCAATATCACCGTAGAAGACCCCTGTCATTTGTGTAGACAACCCATTGCAACGTTTGCTCATCCTCACTAGACTAGATCAAGACCTAGGATATAGGATTGACCGAGTTCTTTGACAATTCGAATATCACCAAGGAGAGATAGAAGACTATCAAATCTCACTAGAACATAGGATTCTCGGCTACCACGATGATCGAACAGTGCCATTCCTTAATTGGTAACTTCGAAATAGAATCATAGCCTACCAAGTGGGCCTTCTTTGAGCAGAAAGTACTACCTAGGAGGAAGAAATCCCACTAGAGGTGTAAAAGGTCATATTGTGCATTTTTATATATGTTAATACATGCATATTATGGTTATATTGATAAATTTTATATGTTTTTATGTGGAAGTATATGTTAATTATATTTTTTGGATAATGCATGTAACCCATGTGCTAGATATTGTTATCTTATACTTTGTTTTTGTATTAATTTAACTTTTGTTTTGCGCATGTGTAGCTTACATTATTTTGCAAGAGAAAAGATGCAAATGTTTCTTACCTATTGAAGCACATGTAGGGCATGAAGGAGGGCATCTCTCTTTCTCTTTTCTCCCATTGCAGTCACCAACTCCCTCTTCTCCAAAGCAAGGTGTGGGTGAGGTGGTGTAGCCATCGCCTCCCTCCTCTAGTTGGTGTCGTCATTGTAGTGTTTACATCCTCATGGAGTCCTTCAGCCAGGTGCAATCTTTGGTGTAGAATCAAATGGCTACAAGGAGCATTCATTTACCCTTGAGGAGAAGAGTTTAGGAGCTCCATGTCCAAGCAAGGAGCGGTCATCCATCCCCTTCGTTTGCCATTCCAAGTGTTGGAATCGATAGTGTTCACTGGGCGTCCATCTCCGAAGAGGTTTGTAGGTTCTTGGTTGCATTCATTTATCCCAACATGCGGCATTTGAAGACTCCTCTCGTTGGTGAGTGTCGTGGTGTGTGATAGATGTTGTGGTGCAAGAGTGGGAAGGTTGACATTTGACAAGGGAGCAACTGCTAGGGAAGGGTGAAAGAGCTTTAAAGGTATGATGAGATTGAGAGGAGAGGTCCTTATACAAGTGTATATATGTGTTACATCTCTTGGATAATCTTTGTTTCATTGTTGTTTGCATGTATTGTGTTTGTTTAAACGGGTCTCTAACATTGGATTTAGATATTTTTTATTCCAGTAAACATTAATTGTTGAATGAAAATGTGGATTTTGTTTTTGTATATTTGTATACCTTGTGAATAGTTTTGTGGAATTTGAATTTACATGTTGATATTTAGGGTAAATACATGTGAATAACTTTCATTAAGTTTCGGATTATGAAGTTGTAATTTTTCCAATGATTTTATTCGACAAACTCCATGTAAATTCAACTCATACTTGTAGTGTTACTACAATTGACATCATGTGCTTATAGTTATAAATTTATAATTTGCACTTTACAGTTTAATTCCAAACACACAAATGCGTTACAAGAGGTGGAAGAATCACTTGACTCTAGGTCACCCCCACCATGATCTGGAGACTCGACTAAAGTAGACAAGTCAACTTACTTTGTTTTCTTTCACAAAATGTAATAGGGCTTGACAACCCACCTAAATAGTCATCCACTATGAACTCTTTTGTGAGAGAACTTGTTGAGCTTGACAACCTTACAAGTAAATGCTCATTTTCTTTTAAAGTTGCAAACAACTTTATACCTATTTTCACATGCAAGCAACAAATGCTTTGTTAACACTAACAGCAATGAAGCCTTCCACCAATGATGAAGCCTTCTGCCAACAAATCTGAGGACCGTCGCTTCCCCAAAAGTAGGGCTTGTCTGTCAACTCTGGGCATCAGTATTAGTTTAAAGACCCTCAACCTAGAAAGGGATATTTGTAGACACCCATACTTTTGGGCTCACGAGATCAGCATGGTTGGACCCTTAAAGGTCCATCTAACACGACAAAGCCTATAGGATGGGTTGAAGGCCCATTCTCTCCCTCCAAAGGGATACACCTGCATTAGCGAGCCAATAAGGCTCATTTCCCCATCCAAAGATGGCAAAGGCGTCCTCTCAAGTCTCTAAGGCACATTTACACCTTTACTTTTCAAGGTTAGATGCAAAAATCCATTAACACTGATACCTCGAAGTGTGTGTGCACTAAAGCACCATCCACAACTCCCCCACACTAGGTCATAGGGGCAAATCATTAAGGAAGAGCCACCAAGCATGTTGCCAAATCAAAGCCATGATCATAGTGTACCTAAGTGCTTAGAGATCCCATCTCCACCTGACATTATAGAGATCTTATTTGGTGAGGAGATAACTCTAATGACGATAGCTAGAGCCACACCTTCATCATCCATTCTCACCACTAGGTTGTGGAGTTGAAGTAGGATGATTAAGAGAGAGAGGCTCAATTGATAGCTAAGCCTTAATGATCATTTAATTTTCTTGTTTATCAGATTGATTAGGAGATCGTTCATTGTATTTATTGTTTATTCTATCCTACGTTTGGTGTAAAAGATTTCAAAAACTTTGCTTGACTTGGAACTACTTGATTGAAAAGGGAGACACTAAAACTTAGAAGGGGACAGTCCTTACACGATTTGATAACATTACTGTAAACATGTAAATTTACAAGCATATTTCTTCTTAATAGAATGAAGATTCAAAAGGAAAAAATAATGACATAGAGTCGCCACTTATTTTTTTTTTAAGGTAAAAACTAAGAAAAACCTTTAAGATTTCAAGTAAGCACTTTGGGTATAAGTTGGGAAAGTGTTAGGCACCCAACTTGCCTAGCTAAATGCTAGTCTCCTATCATATGGATTGGCATGTTCAAATTATCTTGATGAATAATTCAAAATTATCCTAAGCATCACAAGAATGACATAAAGCATAAAAGCTAAATGAAGATTTCATTATCTCCAAGATTCGAATCACATCCACTGAAGAAATGTAAAAGAAAGAATTACAAGGCAATCATAATACAAGCTATTCATTACAGTACACTAAAGATCTCTTGTGAGCTTGGATTCTTTATGTATTGTATCCAATTTAGTCCTCTTCTTATTGTCTATGTTGGACTTAGCAAGAAAGAACTAAACGTTTAAATAAACATAAGATTACCACATTGATCTCAAAGATTCAAAAAAGAATAATGCATTTAGGTAAGATAATAAACACTCATATAGCATTAAGGCATGCGGAAATTAAAACATCGCATGGTTGTTAGACAATCAAGCAACTAAATGATTCCACAATTCAACAATCAAACAAGAATCGTAGATTGTAGAACGATGAAAATGATTTTAAGCATGCAACTAGTACTTAACGCAGTAATACTACATGGTGTAGTAAACACCTACAAATCAAAGCAATGGATCAAGGGGTAGTAGGATAGACTTACCTATAAACGATGATGACAAATGAGGTCACTAGGAGTCGAGACCACTAGCGGTTAGGTTGCTCAAGACTACTCCAGAGGAAGGAGCAATCACTATAAGAAAATTTTAGCGAAAATGAGCGTACTCTCCCCATCTCACAAACACCACTATTTAAAGCTAAACTACTAGTAGCAACTACCTATAACTGCCACCACGTGTTATCATTGGATTAGTTCTCAAGAACCTCATGGCAAGTCAAGAGAAATCAGTTAAGTTCATTAATCCAACGAAACCCAAACACTTGAAGTCAAGTGAAATAGGAGATAAAATCCCTAAGAAGAAGAAAGAAACATTGCAGGCCCCACATAGATATTCAAAGCCTAGAGAAAATTAGACAGAAGAGAAATGAAAGAAATCAAGAGAAAGAAACATAGAGGTTCCTAACTGGACTATCAAAAGTTCGGATAAAACTAAGCCAAAGGAAACTGAGGGAAATTGAAGGAAAGGAATGGTAGAGGTTCCTAACTGGGAGGAGAGAGAAAGACAACTGAACTCCTGATAGTCTAGATAAAAGAAAAGAGAGAGAAAGATGACTAAACTCCCAATAGTCCGGATAAAAAGGAAGAGAGAGAAGATAACCGCAGGTTGAAGAAACCTCTATGAGTTTGAGAGAAACAAACTTCTTGAGTTCACTAGGTAGACTTTTGAAAGTTTAAATAGAAACGTTAGGTTGAAGAAGAATGATAGAAACCCAAAAAAAAGAGCTGCAGAGGCTCACAAGTGGACTCTTGCGAGTCTGGAGAAAAGCAAACAAGAAAGAAAGTAAAAGAAATGAAAAGAAAGGAACCACGAAGATTCCTGAACGAACTACTGAAAATTTGGAAAAAAGAGAGGTAGAAGAAAGAGAAAGAAATTAAAACAAAGGAACCATGAAGGTTCTTGAATGAACTACTAAAAGTCTAGAGAAAAGGGAGATAGAGGAAAGACAAAGAAATTAAGAGAAATGAACCATAGAGGTTTCTGAATGAACTACTGAAAGTTTGGAGAAAAAAGAGATAGAGGAAAGAGAAAGAAATTGAAAGAAAGGAACCACGGAGGTTCCTAAACGAACTGTTGAAAGTTTGGAGAAAAGTGAGAGAGGAAAGAGAAAGAAATTAAGAGAAAGGAACCACAAAGGTTCCTGAACAAACTATTGAAAATTTAGAGAAAAGGGAGATAGAGGAAAGAGAAAGAAATTGAAAAAAAGGAACCACAAAAGTTCTTAAATGAACTACTAAAAGTCTGGAGAAAAGTGATAGAGGAAAAAGACTATTCTCTATAAGTCCCTAAGTGAGGAAAAGACTAGACTAAGTCCTGAAGATCAAAAGAAAAGTAATGCATGTAAAGGCCTAGGATTGTAAATTTAGGGTGTCAACAAGTACTATCATTAAAAGGTAAACTACTAACTAAACTATAGCCCGATCACATCCTTCATTATGAGCTTGTACACACGCTTCCAAAGACACATGATTAGCTACTGCACCAGGTGCATTTCCCAAAGGGTGTCTCAAAGTTCCTCCACCAAACTATAGTACAGAATCATCTCCAAAGATCTCGGTCAGGGCAGGCATATGCCAAACATGAATACCCCCTGAAGCCATTGGCAAAACACCCGACATAGAGACCCAATCTTGAGTGAACAAAATATCGCGACTTTGGTCTTTTTCAATATAATCATTGTGCACAATGATTATCATCTACATATTATTTTGCATTTATCGACAAATATAATCTGTTTCACTATTCTAAGTGGTTATTTTATTATGTGTAATGAAGAACTTACTAGTCTTAATTCTTGGGTTCAAGAATTTCTTTACAACCTAAGTGACACAATAAAAACTTTTTCAATTCTTTTAGTCACTGATTTATGGATTAGATTCCACTCGCCCCATGGTTGGGAACTAATGATTGGTTTGTTTTACACCGATTTTGGATTGGCTCATAATGAGAAAATTATATCTGGTCTTGTTTCTACTTTTCCAATCATTCTAGATACAGTTGTGAAATATTGGATTTTCCATTATCTAAATCGTGTATATCCTTCACTTGTGGTCATTTATCATTCAATGAATGAATAGAATAAATAACGCATTTGATATTCTGATATCAATCAACCCAAAAATTATTTTCTTTGTGCATAAATAAATGAAACATTTCAATCTTACTTATCTTTATCCTTCTACCTATTCAAATCAAAGTATTCTCCTATATTCTAGTACAATTATTACAAGGGCAGACTCGTGGATAGGGAACTATACTAGCTACCTACCTAATTTATTGTAGAAATTCAGGGATAAATGATTAGACCATGCAAAATAGAAATACTTTTTTTGTGGTAAGGGAACAGATAACTCGATCTATTTATGTATTGATTCCGATATATATAATAACTCATACATCCATTGCAAAGGCATATCCCATTTTTGCGCAGCAGGGTTATGAAAATCCACGCGAAGTAACAAGGCAAATTGTATGTTCAAATTGTCATTTAGCTAGTAAGCCCGTGGATATTGAAGTTCCACAAGCCATACTTCCTGATACTGTATTTGAAGCAGTTGTTAAAATACCTTATGATATGCAACTAAAACAAGTTCTTGCTAATGGTAAAAAGGGGGGCTTAAATGTGGGAGCTGTTCTTATTTTACCAGAGGGATTCGAATTAGCCCCTCCTGATCGTATTTCCCCTGAGATGAAAGAAAAGATGGGCAATTTGTCTTTTCAGAGTTATCAACCTACTAAAAGAAATATTATTGTTATAGGTCCTGTTCCTAGTCAAAAATATAGTGAAATTGTCTTCCCTATACTTTCTCCCGACCCTACTGCAAAGAAAGACGTTCACTTCTTAAAATGTCCCATATATGTAGGCGGAAACTAGGGAAGGGGTCAGATTTATCCTGATGGGAGCAAGAGTAACAATACAGTTTCTAACGCTACATCCATGGGTATAGTAAGTAAAATAGTATGTAAAGGAAAAGGTGGATATGAAATAACCATAATCGATGCATCGGATGGACATCAAGTGATTGATATTATACCTCCAGGACCAGAACTTCTTATTTCAGAGGGTGAATCTATCAAGCTTGATCAACCATTGACAAGTAATCCTAATGTGGGGGGATTTGGTCAGGGAGATATTGAAATAGTGCTTCAAGATCCATTACGTATCCAAGGTCTTTTGTTCTTTTTGGCATTTGTTATTCTGGCACAAATCTTTTTGGTTCTTAAAAAGAAACAATTTGAAATGGTTTAATTATACGAAATGAATTTCTAGATCTAGGAATTCTGTAACATCAAAAAGGGTTAAATCGAGTTTTTCTTTTTTGTTGATTATATATGTATATGTATTTTGTATTTGTAAAGTTTTTTGTTTGCTTTTTTTTTATACTATTTTTACAAGATGTCGAAAATTAATATTATTTGTATACATTCCCAGTAATGGATAATCGGTATACAAGGGAGAAGAATACAATACAACGCAAAGTATAAATGAGAGGAATAAATGCAACTCAACTATTTCTGTGAGAGATTACTAGTCTGTCTAATCTTTTATTTGACACAAGAAAAGGGGTTATTTTTCTTTTTCTTGTGTCAAAAATAATAATCTTGCTTATGTTCGTCAAAAAATTTTATTCCTATTTTACTTTACCTGGCTATCCGAACTTCTTTGTTTAGATTTTAGATACAGTAGTGAACAAACAAAAAGGGTGGGTGCTAGTAATTCGTTGAGCAAATAAAATTTTTTCAATTGTTCAATAAACTTAAAAGAAATCCAAAAAAATAATTTTATTTGGATATTCTGAAATTTTTTTATGCATATTCAAATCTTTATTTATTATCTCATTACAATTTAAATTTTATAGTGTAGGATTCCATTCATTTAATTAGTATAGAAATACTTTGCTTAGAATGTCTCATATGTAGAAATCTCCATAATATGTGTGATCATCTAGAAAATATATAGATGGATTTATTTTTTTCTTGTTGTTTTGTATCCATAAGAATAGAACGTGCATATGGATATATCAACAACGGATTCCTTTCTTCAAAAACAACATCATAAACAAAGGGATAGGATAGTTTGGAACATTGGAGATTTGTTCTTTGTTTACTTTTTAGGAATGATTATATTATGTTGATTGAATAACTTTTGCATTTTTGTATTATGGGTAATAACTTGGCGGGACTTTACCCCCTTACTTTAGCTTATTCGAGGGGTAAAGTCTCGTCGAGTTATTACTTTTTCATGTCTATAATGCAATTCATCCGATTACTTACTATAGGGATGAGCCCAATCTAGAATATGAACCGTAAAAGAAAATACCTATTGAATCGATCACAAGAATACTAGTTACAATACCTACCAACCAAAGAGGAATCCTTCCAATAGTATCAGCCATTTACCTCACTTTCCTCCACATTTCATCAAGTTGTCATGCTAGAGACAAAAACAATCATAGATAATTATCGGTATCCTTGTGAAAGAGATAAGAAAATTTCAACTATTCTCTTTCTCTCAATTTATCAATTGAAGAAATAATTGGAAAATAAAATAGCAAGTACAAAAATAAGTAATAACCCCCAATATAGACAGGTACGATTCAATTCAACATTTTGTTCATTTGGGTTTGATTGTGTCATAGTTTTATAATTCAAATTAGGTTTATCGTTGGATGAACTGCATTGTTGATATTAACCCCAAAAAAGAAATGGTAGGTACAACTAGTCCATGAATAGCTAACCATCGCACTGTAAAAATTGGATAGGTTCGATCTATGGTCATTGGGGGCCTCCTTCTTAAAAGAATCTACTAAATTCATCAAGTTGTTCTAAAGAATCAAAACGGCCAGTTATTAATGGAATCCCTTGTTGGCTCTCTGTGAAATATTCATTCGATCGAGGGCTTCCAAACACATCGTAAGCTAAACCTATATTGACGAATAATCAACCCGCAATGAATAGGGAAGGTATAGTAATGCTATGAATGACCCAGTATCAAATACTGGTAATAATATTAGCAAAAGAACATTCTCCCGTACTTCCAGACATGCTGAGCTCCACATATTCTTGTATAGTCAAAAAGGGAAATCGATTCACTGAAAGATGGAATCAGTAAATTCAATAGAAAACTACCAATAGTTCATCCTCATAGGATCATCAATATTGTACCTAAGGTGTATTTAAAGTATACCAAATCAGTATAGCTATCCTTTCTCTGACATAGCAACGTAGTTTTGATAAGTATCAAATGAAATGCTACATAATTCCTTTCTTTATTGTTCCTTAAATATGCTTGTGTGTTATTCAACAGAAAGAAAATTCCTCAATCAAATTCCCACAGTTGGATGGTTGGTTTATAGTACTAGTTTCATAATAAAAGGTGATGGTTTTTAGAAAGTGTGAATCAATAAGTTCTAATTTAACAACTCATGAAAAAAATTTCTCATATTCATATACAATTCAATTAGATGCAAAATCCATAAATCTAACTCGCCTTGATTTCATGGTTAAATTTTTTTATTCTAACCCTTTCTTTCATTTTAAGTTTAAGTATACAATACAATGCACTATAATACAATAGTAAGTAAATAGTATTTGATGAAAGAAATAGAACAAAAAATCAATCCATATTTCAATATTCATGTCATGATACAACTTTTGTTGTATTTAATCCAAAGCAACGGTTCATTTTTGACTGAACCGCAAGGAACTCCGCGATAGGAAAAGACAAAAAGAATGTTTAACTTAAAGAGATAATAGAAAGACTCATTTAAGAATCGAGTTGGGCCTGAACTGCAATAAATTAAATATAAAGTAAAGGTTTTATTTCCTCAATAATTCTGACATTTTTTTTCTTTTAATTTTCATTCGGTATATAATATTAAACATCTTACTAAGGAATCCAATGAGTTAATAAGTACTTGAAATTTACAAGTTGCACAGTGAATCTTGGTTCGGAATCGTGGAATTAGTGCATATAAATCAAAATTTTCCTTTTTCTATTTTTGTCATTCAATATTAATGTTGTACAGATTAAACAAGCTTTCAATTGGAACTAATTCTTTCAATTAGTATTTATTTATATTACGACTATATTCAGAAAAATTAAAACTTAGGTAAGTGTTTTATCAACATATGTATAAAAAAAAACATATCTCATTTACCTTTTTCATGCCTACTATAACTAATTATTTCGGTTTTCTACTGGCTGCTTTAACTGTAACTTCCGCTTTATTGATTGGTTTGAGCAAGATACGTCTTATTTGAAATTAATTGAATAAACAAACAATTCATGAAAATAAAAATTTCTGTGAAATTCCAACCGTTCTATGATTCCTTTACGTGTTAATTTACAATTTTTGGTCATTGAGATTAACGGATGATTCAGATTAATATTTAGAAATAGATCTTATCTCTTTTTTATATCGTCAAAGAAATCGAAATGATTGAAGTTTCTCTATTTGGAATCGTGTTAGGTCTAATTCCTATTACTTTGGCAGGATTATTTGTGACTGCATATTTACAATACAGACGTGGTGATCAGTTGGATATTTGATTAAATTTGATTAAATAAGATTTATTTTTTTGATTGACCTCCTGCAGGGAGGAGGTCAAATTCGGGTTTTAATTCAATCTTCTTAAGTTATTTTAATACAAAATAAAATCACGCCCTATAGGATTTGAACCTACGACATCGGGTTTTGGAGACCCACGTTCTACCGAACTGAACTAAGAGCGCTTTTTTTTGCAACAGAAGATACAACCATAAAGAAAAGGATTTTTATTTGTACATTGAAAAATACATCTTGGATGTTTTGTTTATAGTATGATAAAATGAAATGAAAAATTATGCCCAATATTAATTGATCACTCGTTACCGCTCATAGGAGAAGTAATAGGTAAGGATGATAGGATTTGAACCCGTGACATTTTGTACCCAAAACAAACGCGCTACCAAGCTGTGCTGCATCCTTTCTTTTATTTTCAATTGTTGTACAGTGTTATTGTATAAAAGTATTGTCTTGTTTTTCACATCGTTATTTTTTTTTTTTTCTTTATCCATAAAAGATGAAATCTTCTTGCCATTTCTGTTCTTCTTTTTGATATCATATATATACCGGAAATTAAGAAAAACAGAACTATTTATCAGAAATGCTCATTGGGAAGAAAGAATCCATCATCTTTTTTTTGGTTTTAAAGACAAATCTTATCTACCGGTTCATTGTACATAATTGTAAATATATATATATATATATAGAGAGAGAGAGAGAGCACGAGTTCTGTAAGTACCTATAGAAGTCGATTCTATAAATGTAAGTCAATCTCGATAGGTGAAATTACGTGACTTAAAAGTTATTCTCTCTCTCTTCACTTAAAAAGACGTATACACTCTCTCTCCTTTAATTTTAAAACTCCAACAACGTGTATATATTTTGGATCATTGCGTTAATTAACTTATGAATTTTAATTAATTATTTATTGATTACAAATATGGTGATTAAGGTTTTTTAAGTGCTTAATTAACATATACATTAATTTATTATTTTAATATGTTGGAGTAAGTGATTAATAAATTATTTAAATCAATGACTTAAATTTTTGATGAAGTGATAAAATATTTGTGTGATTTTGTATTTTATATTTTTAATTAATTGATTTAATTATTAAATCTATCTTCAATTTATTTGTGAAATATTCTTATAATTTGTAAAATCCTTAATGAAA
>JAMKPZ010001832.1:0-25498 GCA_024699675.1 Amphibolis antarctica
CTCCCTCTAGGTAAGGTATTCCCTCTTGGTACACCAGCCGCGACAACGTCGGGTTATTTTACTTGCCAACAGCATGTGGGGAGGGCTAGTAGCATTCTTTTATTCAATTTTCTTATCTTCTATTTTGTAATAGAGAAGAACAAAAAAAAAAAGAGAAGAAGAAAAGTCAGTGGCAAGAATACTTCTTCAATAGAAAAAAAAAAAAAAAAAGGAAAAAGAAAAACAGAACGGAAGAGAGAAAGGGGAAAAAAAAAAAAGAGAAAAAAAAAAAAAAAGAAGAGAAAGAAAAGAAAAGGAAAAGTAACTTGTTGCTGAGTCCTGAAAGCATATGGACTCCTGTATAAGGGAAGGGTAGATCTTAGGATTCCGCCGTCTGTTGGCAGTCCAATACCTGGCTTGTCGCGATTGACCAAGTGTCCCCTTCTTTCAAAGCTTGGCAACCCATCGAAGTCCGCCAATACAACCAGGTGCCGGAACCCATTTGCCGACACCCACTTCTCCCTTTTCCTCTTATCCTAGGGCTTGACATCCCAGCTAAGTCATCAACATTGGGCTTGGCATCCCGCTGAAAGTCGCTTCCACCCTCGGGTTCCGATGCCCACATTTCCGGAACCCGCATGATTCTATCCAACATTTCTACAACCCCAGAGCGAACTAGTGAGGATGAATCAGCATAACTATGGGCAGAAGGACAGCTCTCGGATCTCTCCTCTCGACTCACCTTTGTCGCCTAAGGGTCGTTTCTATTGGACAAGGGAACTACGTTTCCAAACACACATGCGTGAATGTCCAAGCAGTTATCTCTTGACGTGAGGCGAGCCACCTTTCATTCCCCTGTAGGTCCAGATAGCACAATTGGGTTGGAACAGCTACCTTGCACTAACTCCATCACGGGCACCCACTTGAAAACCCCCATACAGAATCAGCAAAATGAGATGCCAGAAAACGAGTCACCAAAAAAATGTCCCGACCTTTCTACGCAACACGACAGCGATATCCATGGATAAGGGGAAAGAACAACACTCCTCCCCCACCTTTGCAAACTAACGTGTAATTAAGTGTCCAGGCAAATCAGTTGGTTGCTGGGTAAAACAACTAGCCACCGTCACCACCACCCAAGGATGTTCGACTCCACAACACAACCCAAGTTAGAACGTCAACTATCCCAGGCGAAGGTGAGGAAAGCTCGCCAATGCACGCCAGCTCAGAACGTTGGACACCCAGACCACAACCCATGCAAGACGAGACGTCACGAGGAAAAATCAGCTGGTTGCCAGATAAATCAACCGACCACCGCCACCAGTACCTAGGTACGGTCAACTCCTCAACGTTCTCTGAAAACCATACTTAGACGTATGGATCGGGCGTGTAACCGGCCCGCCATCGGCAAACCGGTGAGAAAACCCGGTTGCCGACACCCCAAAAACCATACTTAGATGTATGGATCGGGCGTGTAACCGGCCCGCCACCGGCAAACCGGTAAGGAAACCCGGTTGTCGGCACCCCGAAAACCATACTTAGACGTATGGATCGGGCATGTAACCGGCCCACCACCGGCAAACCAATAAGAAAACCCGATTGCCGACACCCCAAAAACCATACTTAGACGTATGGATCGGGTGTGTAACCGGCCCACCACCGGCAAATCGATAAGAAAACCCAATTGCAGACACCCCAAAAACCATACTTAGACGTAAGGGTCGGGCGTGTAACCGGCCCGCCATCGGCAAACTGGTAAGAAAATCCGGTTGCCAACACCCCAAAAACCACACTTAGACATAAGGATTGGGCATTTAACCGACCCGCCACTGGCAAACCGGTAAGAAAACCCGGTTGCTGGCACCCCGAAATCCATACTTAGACATATGGATCAGGCATTTAACCGGCCCGCAACCAGCAAATCGGTAAGAAAACCCGGTTGCCAACACCCCGAAAACCATACTTAGACATATGGATCGGGCGTGTAACCGGCCCGCCACCAGCAAATCGGTAAGAAAACTCAGTTGCCGGCACCCCGAAACCCGTGCTTGGATGTATGGTTCGGGTGACCTACTGGCCCACCGCCAACATGCCGGTAAGATAACCAGGCTGCCGGCTCCCCCAAAATTCCCAACATGGCACAAACGTGGTCTTAGTGTCGCTACTCCAAATCTCACCCGCAAACTCACAAGAACACTCGAGAAGATAGTTATGGACAAGTTTCCATTAAAGTTAAGATATTATTCATCATTTAAAAGGGGGGGGTTCAAACAGACTAGTCCTCCTCAGAAGACTCTAAGGGTTCAAACCTCCGGGGCTCAAATCTCCGGGGGTCAGTTCTCTGGCGCTCCCATCTCCGTTGGTCACGAGCCCACTCCCGCCGCTCTATCTAGTCCACTAGCTGGATCAACCGATCTTCTCAGCTCAACAGTCGAATAATGACTTCGTCTTGAGCATAGAGACGGTCCAACGACGCGCGTAAATCCTCGGCATAATCCGGGTTCAGAGAAGTTCCACCATTAGACCGTGAAGCAGAAGCAAGAGCAGGAGGACGGCGCCCGGTTGACTGCCCGCTGGATGACGTGCTAGACCGCTTAGAGGCAAGCCTCTCATACCGACCCAAGTCGACTGATGTAATGGGCCAGATCTGGAGCGAAACCCTCTGCCAGCCTCCGGTTGAGATAGGGAGGAAGTGGGCCAGCTCCATCATCGCCTCCCCAAAGAGCAACTGGCTGGGAGGCCGCCGGACCGGGAGAATCATGCCACGCATCTGGCGCCGAACTGCCACCGCCCAGTTCACCTGGCAACCTGTTACCACCGATCAGATCGACGAACGCTTTCTGACAAATGTTTGCTTGGCAGCCAAAGGGTGGTGGACTTGGCACATCTGGTGGCAACCAAGTGGCTGGACAAGCCGGCCGGCGGCGGCAGTGGAGATCCCCTGGAAGACTTCTGCCAGACGAACCCCACGACCGAGGAATGCAAAGTCTACGAGGCCTGATGAATTAATACTCTTGTTTCTTCTCCGCCTGGTGAATTTCTCAGGCAAACCTCGTCAGCTTTGGCTGGATATATATGTGTCGTGATTGGTCGTCTCCACCATCACATGCAGCCGAACGTTTCTCGACTGATGACACTCTATTCTTATTAATTACGTTTATATTAGAGATGAAAGTGACCACTTAATTATTATCATTATCCATAACTATAAATACTGTTAAAATAGTTGATAAACGTAAATAATAAATTATACTTAATATATAAAAAATTCTTTCACTTATCATTAATTAATTCTGAGATGAAATTTTAACGTTAAAGTCAATTCATATACATTGAATACTTATAGATACAAAAAAATTAAAAATAATTCACAAATTATACTTAAAATAGAATTTTAACAAATACATGTTCTAATAAAAATAACAAAGAATATAATTTAGACCGGCCGTTAATCTAAATGTCTTAAAATTATATGTGAAAAACGTGAATCTACATGTTAATATATGATCGATCTGTACTTACAGTTATGTTTTCCAATTACGTTAATATTTTAATTAATATGGCATGATGATGCATTAAATTACAATTAAATTTGATAAATAAAAAGTAGTTAGAAAGGCGCACATGCAGGGGAAGGAACATTAATTTCCTTCAAGAAAATGTTTACTGGTAATTAAACCAAAACCATTCAATAAGTAACTAAAGGGAATACGTATCAAAGTAGAATTAAATATTAATTCAGTTGAAGCTCAACCATGAAGAACATAGATGGACAAGTTAAAGAGGTGGATTGCATGGGATGATCTCACACGTCTGAATGTGCACCACACCCTTGTTAACTGCCAGCTTGTGAACCGCCACTCCTCCCAACTATAAAATAGTCCCGTAGCCTTGAAACTAAACCCCCCCCCCCTCTTCTTCCTCCATCAGCCATTTACAGAGCATTTTCCAACTTCTCCATCTTCCATCTTCCACCCACTCATCTCTTCCGAAAGGAGATTAATGACCTCTTCTTCTCCAACCATTCGCATAGTGTATTTTCTATTCTTTTCTCAACCTGAGCGTATCCTTGAAGGAGAGACTCTTGGTGCTAGCTGCTTCCTCCTTTGTTCCTTGGTGTAATTGTGGAGTGACACCAAAAAATGATTTAAAGCAATGCTGAAAGTTTTAATTAGAAGAAGAAAAGTATTTTCTTTGATTTACCATATTGGGAAACATTACTTATATGACATAATTTGGATGTGATGCACATCGAACAAAATGTTTCTGACAAAATCATAGGAACTTTACTTGGTGTTCAGACTTAAAAGTGTGCATTTTATTGATATTAATTTATGCATTTTAATGAGTTTTATTTGCATTCTGCATTGAATTATGATGATTACAAGGTTAACTATACTTTTGAGCATTATGCACATTTATTCACTTTAATGATACATGAATAAAGTTTTGAGTCATTAATTTTGTTTGTATTGATTACCTATTCAGAAAGGAATAAAATGATTGATATTTGACTCTTTAGGTTGCTGATTAAGTGATTAATCCACAGAAAAAAATCATGATTTAATGTCTAAGTGCAAAGTCTACGGGTTAAACTGTATACCCACGAACTTACGCGAGGGTAAACTGGATTACCCTCGGACCTATACCCTGTTTATTCTGTGTGATGAATTTCGTTGATATAAAAGCAATTGCGATTATAGTTAAGATCTAAAATGTTATGAATTATTTCTCCTGTAATATGATGTGTTTCACAAAAGGTATTTCTTAAGTATTTGTAGGAAAATTCAATAAGTAACTAAAGGGAATACGTATCAAAGCAGAATTAAATATTAATTTAGCTGAAGCTCAACCATGAAGAACATAGACGGACAAGTTAAAAAAGTGGATTGCATGGGATGATCTCACATGTCCGAATGTGCACCACACCCTTGTTAATTGCCAGCTTGTGAACCGACACTCCTCCCAGCTATAAAATAGTCTCGTAGCCTTGAAACTAAACGCCCCCCCTCTTCTTCCTCCATCAGCCATTTACAGAGCATTTTCCAACTTCTCCATCTTCCATCTTCCACCCACTCATCTCTTCTGAGAGGACATTGACGACCTCTTCGTCTCCAACCATTCGCGTAGCATATTTACTATTCTTTTCTCAACCTGAGCATATCCTCGAAGGAGAGACTCTTGATGTTGGTTGCTTCCTCCTCTGTTCCTTGGTGTAATTGCGGAGTGACACCCAAAATCTCACTACAAGGTCGAAAGGAAGGCTTGCTAGATTGACGACTTGGTGGATCAGAAGTAAAGACAAAGAGAAGTTCCCAGCCTGAGCAAGTTTCGAAGGAAGAAATTACAGTGAAGCATTAGGTGTTCTTTCCATTTTTATTTTCTTTATTTTACTTTACTTTTATATTTACACTCAAATCTACAAACACTCGACTTTATCAACTTAGTTACAGTAGTTAGACTTCATTTTTAGGTTTACTGTAATGTTGAATGTTGTACTTTTATTTTACAAGTTATTCGTACTGTAATGTGTTTCATGCATTGAGTGTTTGTTGTGTTACAAAATATCAAAAAAGACAAAAAATATAATCATTCAACTCTTAGAAGTTTTAGTTAATTTGAATCGTACTATTTTTATATCTAAAACTCACAATTATCGCACAATCCTTGAGTAAGTTTGAGGGCGAAGGCATTTACACACGAGTTATCTCGATGGTTAAGTACTTTTTCTGTGCAGAACGATAAATTTTATGCAAACTGAAGTGTATAATGTTAGAACTTAAGAAAAATTAAATATTTGGAAGCAAAATTCACTTGATATAATATTTTAGTGTAAAATTCACATCATTTATTGAAAGACTAAGTTAAAAATCCAAATATTGTATGTGACGAAGAAATTAAAAGTTAATGAAAGAACTCTCTTGAAAGTATGATGCAATAGGTATTTAAAGAGCATCTTAGCGGTTAATTGGAATAGAGCAACTGTGACATTGCTTAAAAGATATTTAATCACTTGTTCCATTAATTGAATACACTAATTCAGCTAAACACCACACAAAACTAATCCCTGTGGACAAACCCGTACTTGCACACTAGCTATATCTGAACTCGTGCACTTGCAGTGAATTAAAATATTTCGCACACACAATTTTTATAAGAATTGAATTACAAGTGTTGTGTAAAAGTGAGAACAAGTTTTTGGCACCGTTGTCGAGGATTGCTTAATTTCTTGCAATTGGTGTTGCTTTTTGCTATTTTGGTGTTAGCTAGGGCTGCAATAGAATTTATTTGTATTTGCTATTATTAAATTTTATTTCACAGTCTTACTGCTATTCCAGAGTAGAGTCTTGTATTTAAATTCTAAATTTCATAATAGACTCATATAACTCTTATTGGGGTGATTGTAGGATTGTTCTAGGGACTAGTTATGAGGATTATAATTATTCTAATTATGTTAGAGGAGATTATTTACCTATGAAGTTTAATGATTACTCTTCATAGCATGATTTAGGACTTAATGTTAATTCTCAAAATAATTATAACTGGAATGACAATTCTAATTTGTGAGACTATAATGGCAATTTAGGAATGCAGAATTATTATTGAAAGTATAATCATATGAATGAAAATCAAAATTACCAATCAAAAATATCCTTACAAATCCAATGATTAACGAATAAAATAGATGAATTAATATGAAATAATGAAGAGTGTAACAGATTGAATGAATTACAAAATGATAATTATTTAAATTGGTCAATCTTACAAGAAGATCAAAGTGTTCAAGGTACTACTACAGGTATAAAAAATCTTAGAGATAATTTACCAATTAATACTAGACTCAATTAGAATTATATTAATCGAAGAATATCACAAGAATTTGAAAAACTGCTGAATAGATATGATGAATCAATCCAGAAAGTGGAAGACAGTAAGATGTTTAATGAATATGAAAACAATGATTTTAATTGGGCAAACTCACATGAAAATCGGAATTATCTAGAGGTAAATTCATTAGATAGTATTTTATTTATAGAGAAGAACACAACCATTTGAGGTAATGGAAGAAAATCAGTATAATGATTTAACTGCATTTAATCATATGGAGAAGTTAGATGAAATTCAAAGATCCATTGACCTATTTATAAAGAATTCTAATGTATTTGAGCAAGATGAAAATTTTTAGTAGGAACCTATAGACACTTGTGCAACACTCACACCAAATCAGTTCTATAGAGTTTCAGAAGTTGAAAAATTTAAGGAAAAAGATCAAATCTGGGAAGGGTATGAATTACTTGACTACTTGGTAAGGGACTATTCAGTTGGACCATCTAAGGTTGTGAACAACCCTATTTACAAAAATATAGAAGAGTCACCTGAGGTGTTAGCCACCATTAAATCAAAAGGAGATTTTAGTGTTCCAATGATAGATAATGTGTCAAAAGAAGAATCAAAAGATGTAAGTATTATATTAAGATCTGGTGTCACTTATGAAGGCCCAAAAAGGGATGATAAAGAAGAACAAATTAATGACAATTTTACAAAGAAAGAGGAAATTAAGGAAAAATCTAGTCCAGAAAATAAGGCTGAAGTTGAGTTAGAGGATGAGATAGAAACTAAACATATTAAAGAATTTGAAAATAGTAAAGAAATTGAGAGCAAAGTTATTAAGAAAGATGTTATAAATTAAGATAAGTTAACAAATGAAAATCACTTTCCATTTTCACATAGGATCAAGAATTGGAACAAATCAGTAAAATATTTGAACAAGTTAAAATCAATATACCATTATTAGAAATTATTAAACAAGTTCCATCTTATGCCAAATATCTTAAAACTCTTTGTACCAAAAATATAATGAAGAAAATATTAAAAAAGGAATTTTTAGCAAAAGAGGTAAGCTCCATGTTAATTAATCCTGTACCTGAAAAATTAAATGATCTAAGAACTCCTATTATTTCCTGCTATATAGGGGATTGTTATTTTAATATAGTGTTAATAGATTTAGGAGATGGAATTATTGTCATGCCTAGTTCTATTTATGAGAAGTTAAAATTGGATAATATCAAACCTACTAGAATTGTGATTTAGCTAGCAGATAAATCCATATGAATACCTTTAGGAAAAGTGAAAAATATTTTAGTAAGGGTTATGGAGTTTGTCTACCTTGTTGACTTCACTGCAATGGAAACGAAAACTTCAAATATAACTCAAGATCAAGCTATAATAATTTTAGGAAGACCATTTCTAACTACAGCTGATGCTTGCATAAGTTGTAGAAATGGTTGGATGGAATTAGCTTGGGGTGATCAAAAATTGGAACTGAATATTTTCAGTGGTGTAAGAAAATTTTTAAAGAGCTTCAATTCAAAAACTTTAAAGTTAATCTAATCGAAACTTTTAAAATAGATGAGGATTTAAATGTAGAGGAATCAGATCATGTTGAAAAAAGTGTAATACCAACTGAAGACATGTTGAAAGAGAAAATATTTGAGAAAATTGAGATTATGGATGTAAACAAAGAACAATTCGAAAATGATAACAAATCATTAACTTCAGAATACCCTGTTCTTGAACTGAAACCACTTCCAGAAAATTTAAAATAGGCATTTTTGGAGAAAAATGAGAATCTACTAGTCATCATTGCTTCTGATTTAACATCAATACAAATATAAAATCTTTTAAAAGTATTGAGAAAGCATAAAGGAGCAATAGGATGGTAGATGTCAAACATAAAAGGTATAAGTTCAACTATTTGCCAACATAGGATTAATTTGAAATCTAAAATTCAACTTGTTAGGTAACCACAAAGAAGATTAAATCCAAATATTAAAGAGGTTGTTAAAAAGGAAATTCTAAAATGGTTAGACAATGATATAATTTATCCAATATTTGATAGTTCTTGGGTGAGTCTAGTTTAGGTAGTACCAAAATATTTGGGATAACAGTTGTAGAAAATGACAAGGAATTAGTTCAAACAAGAGTTCAAATTGGTTGGAGGGTTTGTATAGATTATAGAAGACTAAATGCAGCAACTAGGAAGGATCTCACCTTCTACTGCCTTTTATAGATCAAATGTTAGAAAAATTGGGAGGGCATGAGTATTATTGTTTCCTAGATGGCTATTTAGGTTATAATCAAATCCCTATTTCACTTGAGGATCAAGAGAAAACAACTTTTACATGTCCTTTTGGAACATTTGCCTTTAGTCGTATACCTTTTAGGCTATGCAATGCACCTGCTACATTTCAAAGATGTATGATAGACATCTTCACGGATTTTATAGATGAATTTTTAGAAGTATTTATGGATGATTTCTCTATATATGGGGACTCATTTGAAAAATGTTTAAGTAATTTACAGAAAGTGTTAGAGAGATGTGAACAGAAAAAGTTAGTATTAAACTGGGAAAAATGCCATTTTATGGTTAAACAAGGAATAGTCTTATGACATGTTATTTTTGCTGAAGGCATAAAAGTTGACAAAGTAAAAGTGGAATTAATATCTAATTTACCTATTCCTAGAATAGTTAAAGATATAAGAGCATTTTTAGGACATGCTGGTTTTTTATTGAAGATTTATTAAAAAATTTAGTAAAATTGCTCGACCTTTAACTCAATTATTAATTAAGGAAGCACAATTTGAATTTAATGAGGAATGCATGAAAGCGTTTAATTTTCTTAAAGAAGCCTTGACCACTTCACCTATAGCTTATGCACCTGATTGGTCTCAACCTTTTGAATTAATGTGTGATGCATTAGACTATGCTTTAGGTGCAGTCCTGGGTTAGAAATTAGACAAACTACTAAAAGTAATATATTATGCTAGTAAGACATTGAACGCAACACAAATTAATTACAGTGTAATTGAAAAAGAATTTCTAGTAGTAGTATTTGCCTTAGAAAAATTTAGGTCTTATCTAATAGGCAGTCACACTATCATTTACACTGATCATTTAGCAGTTAAGTATTTGTTAGTTAAAAAATGTGCTAAACCAAGGCTTATAAGATGGATTTTCTTGTTACAAGAGTTTGACTTGGAAATTTAGGATAAAAAAGGCAGTGAAAACATTGTGGCAGAACATATGTCAATGTTAGATGCTTCATTCCTGTCTAATCTACCAATAGATGACACATTTCCAGATGAGCAATTGTTTATGCTAAATTATTGCCCATGGTATACTAATATAGTTAATTATTTGGCTATGGGTTTAGTTTTTCATGACTGGTCCAATTTAGACAAGAAAACATTCTTTTTGAGGGTTAAATATTTCTTTTGGGATGATCCTTACCTGTTTAAGCAATGCCTTGACCAGGTTGTAAGGAGATGTATCCCAAAAGCAGAAACTCAATCAGTGTTGTCATTTTGTCATGATCAACCTGTTGGAGGACATTTTGGAGCTAAAAAGACTACATTAAAGGTGCTTCATAGTGGCCTATATTGGCCAACATTGTTTAAAGATGCATACAAATATTGTAAAAAATGTGTTCAATGCTAGAAAGTAGGTAGAATGACAAAATGAAATATGATGCCATTAAATCCTATCCAAGAAGTAGAAGTTTTTGATGTCTGGGGTATAGATTTCATGGGATCTTTTCCAAATTCAAATGGTTTTGTTTATATCCTCTTAGCAGTTGAATATGTAACCAAATGGATAGGGTTAATTCCTACTAAAAAAAATGACTCTATAATAGTAATGAGATTTTTAAAATCCAATATAATGTCTAGATTTGGTATTCCAAGAGCAATTATCAGTGATAGGGGAACTCATTTCTGTAACAAGAACTTTGAGAAGTTATTGAAAAGATATGGAGTGTTACATAGGTTAGCTACCCCTTACCATCCTCAAACCAGTGGACAAGTTGAAAGTGCTAACAAGCAAATTAAATAAATCTTAGAAAAAGTAATAAACACCACTAGGAGGGACTGGTCTAATAAGCTAAATGATTCTCTTTGGGAATATAGAACAACTTATAAAACAATATTAAGGACAACTCCATATAAATTAGTATATGGGAAGGCTTATCATTTGCTTGTGGAATTAGAATATAAAGCACTATAGGCACTTAAGCAATTAAATTTAAGTATAAAAATAGCAGGTAGTAATAGACAAGTGCAATTAGTGGAATTAGAGGAATTAAGGAATATGACCTATGAAAGTTCAAAAATAGCTAAAGAAAGGATGAAAGCATGGCGCATGATAAAAGAATTTTACATAGAATATTTGAGAAAGAACAAGAAGTTTTATTATATAATTCATGACTACACTCTTTTCTAGGAAAATTGAAGTCCAGATGGACTGGTCCATTTGTTATTAAATATGTTTATCCTTATGGAGCAGTTGATTTGAAAGATCCTCAAAGTCATGAAATTTTAAAGTTAATGGTCAAAGATTAAAGCATTTTCTAAAATTTTCAAAGAGAAAAAAGGTGGAGTTAGTTGATTTAGAAGGAGAGTAAAAGAATATATAAAAAAAACATAACAAAACAAAATAATATAATATGTTTGTAAAAATTTCTATTCGAACCATTACTATGTTCTGTTTGGAGTCATTTCAAGAGTTATCCTATTTACCCTCGAAGTAGCTCGAGGATTATCCTGTTTACCCTCGAGCTGTGTCGTAATCTTAAAAAAAAAAAAAATTTAAAAAAATATATAAAACATTGTGGGGATAAGCCTCATGTAAGTCTGAGGGTTATTGGGTTTACCCGCGAACTTATGCAAGGGTTACGACCCTATGAACCAAATATGATTCTATTTGCTGGAAATGATATTTTTTAAATGAAAGGTTTACTGAAATTAAACAAGGTTAATCATTTGAATGAATTTAGAAGGGTTACTTCATAATTCAAATGAGTTTAAAGATAATTACAATCAGGTGAATTAATGAAGGAGATTTAAAATTTTGAACTACAATTAGTTAATTTACATGATTGTACTAATTATGTTTAAAAGAAAAAGGAGAGCTTAAATTCTCTGAAATGGTTTAACTAAAAGAATGTTGTGTTAATCCATCAAACTGTGAACTTGAAATTTTTTTCAAAAGGGATTAAGAACATTAGCACTTGTTAAAAATTAAAATATGCAATTAAAAGCACACAGACTTAAAATGAAACATGCATAAAGGGAAATGTAGATAGAGTACAACTATCTGAAAACACATATCATTAAAAGGTTTAAGTATTACATCACAAGAGAGTTTCCTCTCCAAGTGTCTCAATTTCAAATTACATCAAGAAAATATACAAATTAATCACTGCTTTGGAAGTCGGGACTTCAATTCTGCAACTTCTGCTTTGACAGTAGCCAATTGATCAATCATAGTGTCCACCTTTTCTGATATAGAGGTTGATCCTCTCTGTTGGGATGTGGATGGTTCACTGTGGAGCTGTGGTGTTGGTTGATCCTCTACAGAGAATTGTTTCAAGTTTTTGCCAGTCAACACTTTAGATTTTAATTTCTTTACTGCCCAATCTGATAGATTAGAGGAACTTGACACCAACTAGTATATGAGATCACCATAGAATAATTTCTTTTTGATCCTTGTGATCTTTGAAATGAAAACTCTGTACCAGTTCACTTGAATCCTATTTAATACTGCATATGTTGCAATCTTTACAAAGACGAACAATTCTACATAATGTCCAAATCTTTGATATATTATTCTGATCAGAATTAATGCAACCATATGAGCTTTTCCTGTCATTTGTTTGAGCCTATTAAACAAGTTAATTTGAGGGTTTATGGTTGTTACTCCACCACTGACAACACTTGTAATTCTTTTCCTATATAAATTGTGTGTGAAATAATTTTAATTCACCGCAAGTGCACGGGTTCGGATGTAATTAGTGTGCAAGTATGGGTTTGTCCATGAGGATTAGTTTTTGCTTGGTGTTTAGTTGAATTGGTGACTTCAATTAAGTAAAACAATTGATTAAATATCTTATAAGCAATGTCACAGTTTCCTTGTTCCAATTAACCGCTAGGATGGTCTTTAAATACCGATTCTGTTACACTTTCCAAAGGATTTTACTTCCAAATATTTAATTCTTCTTAAGCTTTGAAAATATACCCTTCATTTTGCATAAAATTTAACGTTTTGCACAAAAGAAACACTTAACCCTTGAGGTAGCTCATGGGTAAACGTCTCTACCCTCGAACTTACATGTGGGTAGTGCGATAATTGTGAATTTCAGATGTAAAAATAGTACAATTCAAATTGGCTGAAACTTCTAAGAGTTGAATGATTATATTTTTGGACATATTATATATTTCAAAACACAACACACGATACAATGCAAGAAACACAATACAATACAAACAACTTGTAAAAGTAAGAATGCAACATTCAACACTACAGCAAATATAAAAATATATTCTAACTACCGTAACTAAGTTGATAAAGTGTGTGATTGTAGATTTGAGTGTAGTTATAAAAATGTAAAGTAAAATAAAGAAAATAAAAATGGAAAGAACACCTAATGCTTCACTGTAATTCCTCCCTTTGAAACTTGTTTAGGCTGAGAACTTCTCTTTGTCTTTACTTCCAGTCCACCAAGTTGTCAATCTGGCAGACGTTCCTTTCGACCTTGCAGTGAGATTTTGGGGTGTCAATCCAAAATTACACCAAGGAGCAGAGGAGGAGGCAGCCAGTGCCGAGAGTCTCTCCTTCAAGGATACGCTCAGGTTGAGAAAAGAACGGAAAATACACTAGGCGAATGGTTGGAGAAGAAGAGGTCGTCAATCTCCTCTCGGAAGAGATGAGTGGGTAGAGGATGGAAGATGGAGAAGATGGAAAATGCTCTGTAAATGGTGGATGAAGGAAGAAGACAGGGGGGTTTAGTTTCAAGGCCACGAGACTATTTTATAGATGGGAGGATTGGCAGTTCATGAGTTGGCAGTTAACAAGGGCGTGGTGCACATCTGGACAGGTGATATCATCCCATGCAATCCACTACTTCAGCCTGTTCGTCCACGTTCTTCATGGTGGAGTTGCAACTGAATTAATATTTAATTTTGCTCTGTTACGCAATTTCTACAGTTACTTATCAAATTTCCCTACAAATACTTACGAAATACCTTTCGTGAAACACATCATATTACAAGAGAAATAATTCATAAAAATTAGATCTTAATTGTAATTGCAATTGCTTTAATATCAATGAAATTCATTGCATAGAACAAATAGGGTATAGGTCTGAGGGTAAACCAGTTTACCCTCACGTAAGTTTGTCAGTAAACCCTTAACGCTCACAGAATGGTCTGAGGGTAAATAGGATAACCCATGGATAATTCCGTGGGTAAACAACTTAACCCTCGGACATGCATTTAAGCATAAATCATGAGTTTTTCTCTGTATATTAATCATTCTATTAGCAAACTAAAGAATCAAATGTGAATCACTCATTCCTTTCTCAATAGGTAATAAACATAAACATAATTAACAACTCAAAACGTAATTCATGCATCATTAAAGTGAATAATTGTGCATACTGCTCAAAAGTACAGTTAACCATGTAATCATCATAATTCAATGTAGAATGCAAATAAAACTCATTAAAATACATGAATTAATATCAATAAAATGCACACTTTTGAGTTTGAACAAATCCCCCATACTTATGTTTTTCTAGTCCTTTAGTAAAATACTAAAATGAAACTATAAAAACTATGAAGGTAGTAAAGACTACTAAATAAAACTAACTAAAACTATACTAGGCCACTTTCGTAGGGAACATGACTACAGTTAGCAGGTGTAGTAACCCTTTTAACCCTTAGGTTACCCTAGTTGGCGGAGTTGTGTCTCTGGAGAGTTTTCAGTGGACACACCCACAAAGTCCAAAGAAACGAAAGAAATAAGATATAAGAGAAAGAAAGAAAAGCAGAGAGGAGAGAAACAGAACCAACCCAAGGATCGTTTAAATCACTTGTTGCTAGAACAACTTCAGGGGGATGAGGTGGCTTAGTCTTACAACACTCCCTCTCCTTGCCCTTAAATCGAATAGACTCATTTAAAATGTGAATAAGAAGTCAACTTTTCATGAGAAGCATCTGTCTTGTGCAAGCAAGAGGAATTCGCACCCTCACTACTCTCAATCAAAAATTAAATCATTAAAGCAGACACACATCTCACCAACAAAAGAGGGTAATTTGAGATACTCTCATCTTTTCTAAGATATTGGAAAATGCTCTGGTCGGTAGACAATGGATAAGACAATAATATACTATCACTCAGAATGTTGATTTGTTGATATAGTATCATTTCACTTTATTCTCACATCCCAATTGACTTCAAATATTTCTCCTTTTTTTTCATACTGACATTGATCCCTTAAGTTTTCTAATTCTTTCTCTATAAATATTCCTCATTTTCATTCAATATTTTTTAGTACTTCTCTTTTTTTCTTTTTCTTTCTTTACCTTTGTTTTTTCTTTTTTTCTTTTTTTATTTTTATTTTATTTTTATTTTTATAACAACATAGTAAATGACATAGCATTGCACTTTTAGAACTAATAAATGACCGATAGTCAATTAAGTTCACCTCCTAATATCTCCATAATCTAATTCCCAAATGAACTCCAGGGTGCATTAAAGCTCAAACCCTTGTTACCTTCCTTCACATCACCTCTGACTCAGAAAAGTTGGGAGATATCTCAATATAATGCTCACGAGAATGGAAATTTTTCATATCATGATTAAATTTTGTGGTGGCACTCAACATAGGTTATCTCTCCACTCGAACAGGGTAAAGAGAAAGAAATTGAATCCTCTTTAGAAAATTAGGTGAACAAGGCATTAATTCAAATGAAATAGGAAGACTCAACTCATTGCACAAGTTAATTTGAAATCTATCTCATCTAAGGGCAATAGGTTATTTGGAATTAGCTTTGGAGATTCTCTCTCAATATAATAGGGTCTTCCCATTAATTCTAATAGCAACACTTGAAACTCATATTCCTCAAGGTTTGTTCTCGAGAAAAACATAAAAATATAAAAGATGCAAAAAATTTAAAATTTTGAACATTTTTAAACTATTTAAACTGATGAAACATAAAACTAAAACATAAACCTCCCCCCCATACTTAAACTTTGCATTGTCCTCAATGTAAATAGAAAAGTTCAATTTGAATAGGAAAATTTATAACAACTATAAAATAAAGTAAACTTCTATGAATGTGATGCATGCTAAATAATGCATTGAACTCAATATGATAAAGCATTTGAAATGCATGAGTAATGCTATTGAAATTAAATACTAGTGCTATGCATCAATAAGATATGTTGAAAATGAGTGATATTTTCTCAAAACAAAGAAATAAAAATAGTGCTCCTATAGTGCTACGCTTGTGGACTTGTAATGGCTTACAAGAAAACCAGGTGGTTCAACAACATGAACTCCTCTAGGGGTAGGAATTTGTTCCTAACTTACTTCAGCAGCACTCTCCCATTGGGCAATTCTTTTGGCTAGATCTTCTAAAAATTTCCAAGCATTTTCTATTCCCTGGTTCAGGAATCCATTTTGACTCAAAGATTCTAAGAGTGTCTTGGTGTGATAATCAATCCCTTCATAAATAGTTCAGATTTGGGTCACTCTCTCTACTTCATGGTGTGGGCATTGAGCTAGGAGATCTCAAAACCTTGCAAAATATTTCCAGAAAGGTTCTCCTGGTTTCTGTCTACAATTTAAAATTTCATTTTTCCTTTTAATTGTGACATGCATTGGATAGTATTTTCCTAAAAATTTAGAATAGAATTGATTCCATGTGATAATTGAATTTGGTTGTAAATTGTATAACCATCTTTTTGTGCTGTCTTTTAGAGCAAAAGACATACCTCAGTTTAATTGTATCAACAATCATGTTTGGTACTTTCATCATACTACAAACTTCATTAAATTCTTTTAGGAACTAATAAGCATCTTCTTTTTTGATTCCATGAAATTTTGGTAATTGGTTGAAATTAGAATTTAATTCAAATCTATCATTAGGGCATTCAGGTAGTGTGATATAGGAAGGTTCATCCATTAAATTAGGGTAAAATATACTACCTGTTGTTTGTTCGATAGGTTGATCATGCTGCAAGGTAGCCATAATTGTTCTTGGAGGTGTTCTAACTAACCTATGAGATGAATCCCCAGACCAACCTGACATACAACATTTAAATGTAAAAGAAGGGTTTGGAAGTCAATACTGCATTATCCTTTTATCAGTACCCTTAAATGTCAAGATTACACTTGAGTCATGCATCACAAGTTTATCTATGTTAGGGTTTGGAAGTATTAATTCTAAATTCTTGGCAGGGTTCTTAATTCCAATATTGGATCTGCTAGAAAATGGCTCTCCATAATATCTATAAATAATTAGTCAACCATTACAACCTAAAATATTTTCAATTCCTTCTAGTGATGTAGGTTGAATGCTTGACTCAAAATCAATTCCATGGTACAAATCTTTTCTTGAACGTGCATCATACCAAATCACTCTACTAATTGTATTTCTCATTTTGTATGCTTGGTGGGAACAAAAGTAATGATCTGAAATGAATGCTCAGACACTTTTGCTAACACAACTTAGTTTGCAAATTTCTCTCGTTGGTGTTGACCCTATGCTTAAAGGGGGATGGAGCTAGCTTGCCGCCGGCAAGTCGCTTTAAGGAAGCAGCACCCGGACCCCCAAAAACCCCATATTTGGTGAAAAGTTGGGGGGATGGAGCCGGCTTGCCGTCGGCAAACCGCTTCAAGGAAGCGGCACCTGGACCCCCAAAAACCCACATTTGGTGAAAAGTTAGGGGGGTGGAGCCGGCTTGCCGCTGGCAAGCCGCTTCAAAGAAGCTACACCCGGAGCCCCAAAAGACCCACATTTGGTGAAATGGTGGGGGGATGTAGCCGACTTGTCGCTGGCAAGCCGCTTCAAGGAAGCGGCACTGGATCCCAAAAACCCACATTTGGAGAAAATGGTGGGGGGAGCAGCCGGCTTCCGCATAATCAGGAAAATACAACGGGATTTGATCACTGAAATCTTGAAAATCGATTACGCGGACCGCATAATCAAGCCCGGAATCATGCTGCCTTCCATCTTCGGGTGCCCCCAAAGAAGGAAGGCAATCCCTTATAAAAGGAGCGGCCCCCCATCAACCAAGGCAGGCTTGAATTTTTAGGAAGAAGGCCGACACCCTTGGGAGAAACGATCGTCCACCGGTTCCGAAGGAGGAAAGCAGCTCGGGGCCCCGACGCCTTTTCGCCGTGCCGAAGCGAGGACTTCCGATCCCCGTCGACGACCCCCCTACAGGTAAGTTCTTCCACCTTCGCCATTTTATGTATGTTTTTACGATGCTTCGTCGAGCCCCGACCACATAACACCTTTCCCGTGCAAGTGAACGGTCGGAGGGCGGACCCGGGTATCATTCCTTCAGAAACACGTTCGAAGGTGCCGACAGCCGCCCTCCTGGCCGAGTGAATCCACCCGGCCCGATCGAGCTCAATTCACTCGTGACCCTTCTGTCGGGTCTTTTCATGTGGAAATTCCAAGTTTCCCAGCAGGCTTTATGAATTTTTATCCGATCTCCACAGGTCCTTCTCGGGGTCCCGGAAAAATTTCCGAGATGACGCCACCGGCAAGAATGTTGGCGGTAGCCGTTCGGGTGTACAAACACGTACTACCCGACGGTCCCCGTACAATTTTTCGGGAGACGTAAGTCTACTCTCCCGATGCCCCATGGAAAAGTTTCCGGGATGACGCCACCGGCATGGATGCCGGCGACGGCCGTTCGGGTGTACGAACACGTACAACCCGACGGTCCCCGTACGTTTTTCCGAGAGACGTAAGTCTACTCTCCCGATGCCCCGGAAAAGTTTTAGGGATGACGCCACCAGCGAGGATGCCGGCGGTGGCCGTTTGGGTGTACGAACACGTACAACCCAACGGTGTCCATTTCTTTTCCGAGAGGTGTAAGCCTACCCTCTCGATACCCCGAAAAGATTTCTGGGATGATGCTGCCGGCAAGGAAGCCGGCGATGGCTATTCGGGAGTATGAAACATACAAACCGACGATTTCTGTTTTCCCAGAAAATATAAGTCCTCTGTTAAATCCCATGCCTTTACAGACGTCAATAGAAAAAGGGTTGGCCGGTTCAAGGAACCGGCCCCCGCTTCCCCAAAACCCCAATGGGTGCGCATGGAGGGGGAAACAGCCGACAAGCCACCGGCTGGCCGGTTCAAGGAACTGGACCTCATTTCCCCAAAACCCCCATGGGTGCGCATGGAAGGGGGAAATAGCCGGCAAGCTATCGGCTGGCCGGTTAAAGGAACCGGCCCCCGTTTCCCCAAAACCCCCATGGGTGCGCATGGAGGGGGGAAACAGCCATCAAGCCGCCGGCTGGCCGGTTCATGGAACCGGCCCTTGTTTCCCCAAAACCCCGATGGGTGCGCGTGGAGGGGGGAAACAGCCGGCAAGCCGCCGGCTGGCCGGTTCAAGGAATTGGCCCTCGTTTCCCCAAAACCCCCATGGGTGCGCATGGAGGGGGGAAACAGCCGGCAAGCTACTGGCTGGCCGGTTCAAGGAACTGGCCCCCCGTTTCCCCAAATCCCCCATGGGTACCCATGGAGGGGGGAAACAGTCGGCAAGCCGCCGGCGGGCCGGTTCGAGGAATCGGCCCCCGTTTGCCCAAAACCCCCATGGGTGTGCATGGAGGGGGGAAACAGTCGGCAAGCCGCCGGCGGGCCGGTTCAAGGAACCGGCCCCCGTTTGCCCAAAACCCCCATGGGTGCGCATGGAGGGGGGAAACAGTCGGCAAGCTGCCGGCTGGCCGGTTCAAGGAACCGGCCCCCGTTTCCCCAAAACCGCCATGGGTGCGCATGGAAGGGGGAAACAGCCGGCTAGCCGCCGGCTGGCCGATTCAAGGAACCGGCCCCCATTTCCCCAAAACCGCCCCCCCTTGGGCGCAAATGGGTTGGAGAAGCAGCCGACTAGCCGCCGGTCAATCGGTACAAGTAGCTGGCAGCCAGCTCCCCAAAAACCCATCTTTTTCTCCCCTATTCACCATCGGATCCAATACGGATCCCTGTTTTGTTCAATTCTCATTTGTTTACTTGATTCTCATTTTTTTACTTGATTCTCATTTGTTTTCATTGGAAGGGATAAGGTTATCCCTCTAAACGCCCTGGAAATTTTTCCAGGGTGAGGTCGTACGTGGCCGGATTGACTATCATGTTTTCCGTTGTAGAGTCGGAGAGAGGCCGGGAATGCCCGGGCTATCTGGGGTGCCTAACACCTTCCCCAACAGTACCTTGAGCTGCATATCCAGTTCTCTCATGTTTTCAGTTCAATGTTACGTCACCCGTGGTTTTATCGCTTCGATGACGGAAGAACACTTCCCCATCCGATTTTCCTTGTTTTCTACCCAAAAATAAGGTGGTGACTCCGTTCAACGAGCCATCAACTGCACATAGTAATGCGCTCACACAAAAACCTTTCAATTCTCTGTACCTCGGCCCATCCACCGGCGGGGCCGGTGGAAACCCATGGGCCTCCAGGTGATAGCCAGATGAAAGAGAGGGTACAGATTTTTGGCGACTCCGCTGGGGAAACTCGCTGCATTTTATCGATTAAGTAGCTTAAACTCTCGCTCGTACGGCTCTTTTATAGTTAGTCTTTAATTTTTCCGTTAGGATTTGTGACACACTTGTCGCATTTGCTAAGCGAAGCCGCTTTCAAATGCATTGAACTGTATCACCTTTCTTTGGTATCCCTACAGATCTTCACGGACCCCCTGCAGGTTCTCCGGGCACCGTCTATTCACGAACCTCTGCCCTACAGGTTCCGGACCCCATTGGCTCCCCCTGTCCTGACTCGCTCACAAGCAAGAGCCATGGCCACTGGTTCTGCTGTGGCTTCCGGATCATCTCCTTCCGTCACAGTGGTAACTTCTATGCCACTGTCCGCAATCTTCGGCCCACCATCGCCTATCGTCACCCGGATGAACTTCACCAGGCCTATCATTGTGCCTATCGGAACCCCGGACCAACCAAGGGTGCCTAATCTGTCCACCACTGTGGCGTTCAACAATGCCATAGTGCATCCTGCGCCACCGAGTTCTCCGGCTACTGAAGCTGAAGATAACAGGTCGGCTGCCACACAGAGCACTGGCTCGTGCTACCAACCACCCTCGAACCCTGAGGGCATAGGAGCGGCCAACACCTTCCTGCCACCTCAACCAGGACATTTCGAGCAGACCCTCCTGGCTCATTAGTTGGCATGCTATCAACAACAAGGGATTGGTTCCATTATCCCCCCTAGGGCAACCATCTGTGACCTGGAGAGGCCACACTCGGAAGAATACGACGTCGTCACTACTCCCATCGTCGACCAATTCGGCCCGCCACCACTCCAGCCGGTAGTCGCCACGGCTGCCGCCCCGGCACCCGACCTGCAAGGGCAGCTACTGCAAAGGATAGTTGAAATGGAGGCATCTTTCCGGAGCATAAAATCCGGCCCGCTTGGACCTTCCTGTGCCTTCCAAAATCTCTGTTTCTATCCCGAAGCGATGCTCCCTCCTGATTTCAAAATGCCTGAACTGGTCAAATACAATGGGCACGGGGATCCTTGCGCGCACCTCCAGGCTTTCTGTGGAGACATGGCGGCACTACAACACGAGGAGAAGCTCCTCATCCGACTATTCCAGAAATCTCTCCAAGGACCTGCACTTTCCTAGTACATGTCCTTAGACCTAACAAAGATCTACACCTGGGAACAGCTGGCATACATGTTCCAAGAATAGTATGCGTATAACTTGGACCTGGCACCAAAGTTGGAAGATCTCTGTTGCCTTCGCCAACGTGAGAATGAGCCGTTCAGTGGCTATGTCGGCAGGTGGCGGGCCCTGGCATCCCAAATCCGGGAGAAACTTGTGGAAGAAGACTCTCTAGACATAATCGTACAAGGTGCTCAACCATCACTGGTGGCCCTTTTATGCATTCAGTCGTACTCAACCTTCTCCGAGTTAATCAAAGCTGGTAGCCGCCTGGAAGGATTCTTGAAGTCAGGGAGGTTTTCGGCTCTCCCATTTGGAGCCGGCCCCAGAGAAAACGCACGTCCCCGACCACCGACCCTGGGCGATAACATGGGGAACAACCACGGCCCCTGAAGGAATGACAACAGCCGTTCGTCTCCCGTAACCGTTGTGGCGGTAGCAAGACCACCATACCAACCACAACAGGTGTACGCCCCATCCCAGGAATACCATCTGCTAGCAATCACTCCAATTTAGCAGCCGCTCTACACCACCCGAGCGGCCCCGAATCAACAACCTTGGAGGCCCAAGGCTCCACACCCGGTAGCCACCTCTGAGCCACCGGCCTGCCAACAGTGGCAAGTAACATCCCCGACAACCTCTCGACAAAGAAACCAGGGACAAGGAGGAGATCGCCCAGGTGTTGACCAACAACGCCCCGATCAGCAATAGCGTGGGCCACGCCAGCCGCCCCAGCAGCAGCAACAGCCATGCATTACAGAATACACGCCACTTTCTGAACCGCTAAGCCAGGTATTCCGCCGGGCCCATGCACTACTCACGTTCCCCCATATCAAGCCACCTCCAGCTGCTCTTCCTGCCTGGTACAATTCTCAGCAGTACTGCGAGTACCACAGGTTCGCTGGCCATGCCACGGATCATTGCCGAACGTTAAGACAAGCTATTCAGAGGCTTATCAACTCGGGCACCATTGAGCTTCAACAACCTCCTATACCCACGGAGCCAGGCCAACATACCTTCCCAAATCATGCGGGCAACTCCCAGGTCAGTGCTATCTTCCTAGGTGCCCAAAAGAGGCACCCGCTCGAAGGGTTCCAGCCTATGCAGCTGATTTCTGCCTATCCAACCAGGCACGGACAAGGGACAAGAAGATCCCTCCCTTCGGTAAGGCCGTTGGATGCAGGAACTCCCTGGTTGAAACCCGTCGACCTCATCCGTTCGGCTAACCACCCACCGACGCTTGAAGAACTCTGGCTATACTATCAACAACTCCAGACCTCCATCTTCACCATCAGCAGCCATCGAAGAAGGAGGAAGTCTTCAAAGCTTACACTGCAATAGGCATCAGCCCCACCTACAGGAAAATTCTTCGTTTAAGTAGCGCCTACGGTTGTCGCGTCAAGGGAGCCGACCATCAGGAAAACCATATGAGCTCAGACCAATGTAATTCTTTACTCACCTGCTGCCCCAGTCAGGGTAGTCATCCCGGCGGTACTTCCGAGCCCCAAAGGCTCAACCGCTGGCTTTGCATCCACAACCGGCACTCCAGCCGGCACGACCTCTCCAGCGGCTGCAACGTTGGTGCCATTCCAATCACACCTGGCAAAGCAGCAGCTCACCAGGCCCTCCCCTCCAGCCACGCTCACTTCCAAACAACATAAAGGCAAGGGGATAGAACTGCGTCCACATGTACGACTATCCAGTCGGGCCAGGTGTATCAACATAAAGGCAAGGGGATAGAACTTCGGAGGAATCTCCATCCCAGGGATAGCAGGACAAACTTCAACCAATAACCAACCACCGGTTGCCGCTTCAGCAGGGCCGGCAGCTGCCTCCTCAACACCAGCCATCCAGTCGCGGTCACTCCTGGACCTGTCAATCTAGCTGCAAGGGATACAGGCCGACATCTCTCTATGGGACCTACTCCGATCCTCTACTGAGCACCGAGAAACCCTTCTCAAAGCACTGCAGGTGGCCAAAGTGGACCAAGGTCTCGCTCCTGGGGCCATACAAGGAATGGTGGCCACGATAACAGTCCCCTCCTTTGTCTACTTCTCAGATCTAGACCTCTCACTGGCCAGGACCGATCACAACCTGTCCTTGTACATTCGGATGCAATACAAGGACCTCTGCATCCCCATGGTAATGATCGATGACAGATCCAGGCTAAACCTATGCTCGCTACAAGTCCTGCACAAGCTGGGAATCAAAGAGCAAGACTTGTTCCCCACCGACCGGGTGATGAGAGGGTTCGACAGCACTCTGTACGAAGCCAAAGGTGAAGTCATCCTCCCCCTCGTCATCGGACCAGCCGCCTTCAAGGTTCCTGTGCACGTGGTAGACATTCCCCCAAGCTACAATCTTATCCTGGGCTGCCCATTTCTCCACCAAAATTCCATTGTGCCTTCCACCCTTCATAGGATGCTTAAGTTCCTATGGAAAGGGGAGGTCATCATCATACTGGCAGAAAATTACTACCACCTAGGACAATCTGTAGCAGCTGTGGCGTTGTTTGGGACACCCCACCCGACACCGGAACCGGCTACCGCCTCACCTCTGGAATTCTAGAACTCAAATGGTTATGACTATCTGTCCAGATGAATGGAGCCTTGGGAGGACAACCCACAACCAGATCAAGAGCCAGAAGACGGCCTGCTACAACTGTTCAGAGAATCTCCAGTGTGTACCGAGGACCCAACTCTTCATCGACCTCCCTCGCCAATGCTAATCCTACAGGGAGGAACTTCAGAAACGGATGTAGCATCTGACTGGTTTGTACAGGGAAAGGAGACAACAAGGTGCGCTCCTTCCCCCTCTCCTTCAAACTAGCATAGCAACACCCACCTGATGACCTAGGTCAGAACACTCCAGGCTTGCAGGTCATCAACAATAGAAGGCAAGCCTGATGGCTTTCGCGCGACTCACGCCAGAACCCGCTCCTTCAGTAGCAAGGCTTGGCATCCCACGCACAAGTGCGTCGGCAGCTGCATCCTCAGCAGCCACTGACTTGGCAACCCGATCAAGTCAATCGGGACTTGGCAATCATACCAAGTCTCTCGCTCGACACAGCAAACCACCAATCCCTCGGGCACTGGCCAGATTAGCCAGAAACCGTCAACCACCAATAAGGGCACCGCATCATGGAGTCAGGACAGCTAGCCTACTTAGTTTGGGCAACATCTTTCAAAATGTTGGCCAACACTCAGGGAAAGAACTAGGGGCATTCTGCCCCTCCCCTCAAGCCAGTAAACAAGACTGGCCTGTTGCATTCTCTTCCGAAACTCCACCCGGTTTCTGCCTCCCATCTACCTGGCAGCCAGTTCCTCCCACCAAGGCAGAACTAGGGGCATTCTACCCCTCACTCTTTGTGGATGCTTGGCGGCCAGAACAACCGATGGGGTCTAACGACATAACACCCCAAGAAGACAAGCACGACAAGTCCACTATCATCCCCTCTAAAGCACTTCCAGGGTTCGTCACTACCTCGAACCGGCAGCCGGTTCACCTACCCAGCACCCAGCCAGAAAACCACGGGCACCGCTCCCGCCAAAACCATCGTCCAGCACCCTTCCAGCTTGAAGGTCAACAAGCCGCTAGAGATGCTGATGGCCCCTACTTGCAAAGCCAAGAATCCGAAGAAGAAGACCCGTGGGTTCAACCACCCGAGTCTATAGGCATAGCATCCATGGATGAAATTGAACTTGTAAACCTTGGGGATGAACAACACAGAAAAGAAACGAAAATTAGCAAAGAGGTTCCCGAGCCCTACC